>APFE031208941.1:61725-111134 GCA_000404065.3 Pinus taeda
GAACTTGGTAGATCCAAAATTAAGATGGATCTAGATTAATTTAATTTCCCTCTTTAAATAAGTTATATTCCACAAGAATACTATGGGTCAATACCATGAAGTCATTTTTATCTTAAAGTTGTTTTTTTTATTATTTTAATTTTATTTTGACAGAGTGAAATTGTTTTCACGTTATCAATTTTATTTTTTATTTTATACTTATTTTTATATAATTTGGCAAGTTAAGGATATTACAATATCTCTTTAATACAATATCATACTAGTTTAATTTCCCTCTTTAAATAGGTTGTATTCCACATGAATACCATGGATCAATACCAATGAAACCATTTTTATTTTAAAGTTATTTTAATTATTATATTATTTGTTATATTCCACATGAATATAGTGGGTCAATACCATGAAGTCATTTTTATTTTGAAGTTATTTTTTTATTATTTATTTATTTTGATTAAGTAAAATTGTTTTCACGTTATCAATTTTATTTTATATGATTTGACAAAGTTAAGGATATTACAACATCTGTTTAAGACAAGACTAAAAAGCCTGCAATAATATCTATTTTAAAATTGTTTATTAATTTAAATTTAATCATTATGATGATGATGGTTAACATCCACTGAGACCAAACTTTGGCCTATCCGACCTGTTATCACTCCAGGAAGATCTCCTAGGTTGTAGCTTAGAGATACCTGGAAACATATAAATCTTCAATATCATTCTCTGAACTATTGGAATGGATTGGCGTTTGGATCAAGTCAGAGGACTATTTCAACTCTATTTTCACTCAAAACATGCATGAACACCCTTAGCTTGACAAAGCTTTCAACCACTAATCCTCAATAGTTTATAGATTCAATGAATAGAAGGAGGATCCTGACTGTACCAACAGATACATACATAAACACATATGAATGAGTAGCTACATAAAGTAAATGAAGCTTACAAATCTAATTTATCAACGCAGAAATAAGATGACAGTTATCTGGCATTCGACATAAAAGAAAACATGAATAACCTATTCAAGTGCAAGCTTAGAACATAAGAAAAGATGACGATTCAACATATAACAACAAAAGAAACTTGTATTAATGGAATGAAGATGAGAAGCTGAGAGGAGCAGAGTCTCCATAGTCTCCAAAAGTTGAACCTTTATTACTTCGAACTTTTAGCCATTTATAGACTTTTTACAATGCTCTTAAACCCTCTGAGGCTCAAGATGTCTTAATCTATCCCCTTCGTCTTTTTTAACTACTTGATGCCATAACTCGTCATACATGAGCTCAGAGGTCTCTTTTTCTAACAACATAGTAACCAAATTTTGGTAAATTCACCGCGTTGTCAGGTGGCTCGCTCGTGCCAACAATGCTCCATGATCACTTCTTTTGGTTCAATTGCATCGTGTTGTGGCTTTTTCCCCTTCCGACCATCTGTCTCCCGGCCTTTGTCTGCTCGAATCCCTCTTATAGCGTTTAATAATCATTACATAATGCCTTAAGGGGAGGTGCCCACCTATTCTGCCACGGATGAGTGCATCGAGCCTTTGAAATCCCTGAAACGGTTGCTTTCTGTTAACACAAAGAAATGCATTCAAACTGTGAAAATCCGCCACAAACATTGTTCATCCGGACTTCAAAAGTCCTTAAATTTGGTCTATTCTCCTATCGGGTCCATCCTCAATCGTTGTCGCAAGTCGCTTTGGCCTTGTTCCAAGGCTTCCCTTTGTATTTTGGAAATACGTTTAAAACATTGAAAATAACGTAAAAATGGCTTCCTCCGAACTTGAAACAATATACATTTTCATTCCCAAACCTCTTCGGGTTCGTTTTTTATCGCATCGGTGTTTTCCCTTTGTATTTCGTTAAATAACAAAATATATTAAAAAAAAAAATATGTTATTTGGCGGATCTCAAATCCTTTACAATAAATAGTGTTTATATTCCCATCGGTTCCGGTTAATCGCATCGCATATATATATATATATATCGCTCCTTTGTGAAGCTCCGATGCAATTAATCACAATCATATATCGCAATAACCCCGGGCCGTTTGGTGAGCGCTCTGTTATGTTTACCGATTGTGATTTTGCTGATCAGATTTGGATCGTTAATCAGCCAGATCTGACAGCTGCTGTGCATTCATTATTCAAGCCTCCGCTGCTCTGTTTTTCACTATTTTCTCTATGTTTTCGTTTCCCGATAGTGTTTTTCCGCCTTTTGGAGGGTTTTTCTTAGGCGACAGTTTTGAATGTTTAGAATATTTTGAAGACTTGGAGGGTTTTTTAGGATCCATTTGGATCAGCACCTCAGGGCTAACAGGACCATCAAAGCTAAAACAGGGGATATTTATGTTAAAATAGCAGCACTGCACCTCAGGACTAATAGATCCATCGAAGATAAAACATGGGACATTTCCGTTAAAATAGCAACATTGCACCTCAGGACTAACACTGGCTCCTTCTGGAGATGAAAGCCTCCTTGTGAAATTACAAGAACTGCAAACTACTACCTTTCCAGTAACAACCAAAACAAACTTATCTCCCAGTGTTCCATTGGGCATGGAGTTGATTTGCATATAAAACAAAAACTGAAAAACTTATTACAATATTAAGGCCTTAAAGCCTCATATGAAGTAAAGTTTCAAAAACCGCCCATTGACTAGTTCATCAATAACACCTTCCCCCTCCAAATTGTGCAAAATGAAAGTATTGTTCATCTGAACTTGCGCAATGACAAACAGTCCCGTCCATAAGGCATCAAGTTTACCATGGTTGCCCTTCTTTTCCTTCAATGCATCCCATTTGAGAACCCAGTCACCAACCTGAAAGCTATCCATTTTTGTCTTTCTATCAAAAGTTTCTTTGATCTTCTTCTAGTGAATTCTTGACTTCTCAACCAGTTATTCTCTGATCTACTGTAATTCAACCAAGTTACTCATTCTTCTCGCCATGTCATTCTCTTCATCCTGTTCTTCTTGCAAGAATTTGGCCACAGGGAGAATCAGCTGGATAGGAAAAACTGCATCAGCGTCATAAACCAGCTTAAATGGAGAATTTCCTATGGACTTCTTGTTGGTAACTCTATCAGCCCACAGTGCAAACTTCAACTTGGAATCCCATTACTTTTTGTTGTCCTCCAACAGTTTTTTTATTATCCTTACAAGGTTCTTGTTAGATGATTCTGCCAGGCCATTGCCTTGAGGATAATATGAGGTAGAATGCACCAATTGAATGCCCAATTCATACATGTCCACCAATTCTTCTGCCCTGAGAGCTACTGCATTATCCGAGACTAGTTTGGTTGGGCAACCAAATCTAGTGAAAATATTCTCATTCAAGAACTTTATGATAACCTGATGATTAGCATTTTTAGTGGGTATAGCCTCAATCCATTTGGTGAAATAATCAGTGGCTACCAAGATCCATTTGTGATGGCCACTGGAATGTGGATTGATCTCACCTATAGAGTCTAAGCCCCATTGTTGGAAGGGACCATTGGTGTGTATTGGCTTCAAGGGTAGAGATTTTAGTTGTTGTCTTCCTGCAAACCTCTGACATTTGTCACAAGACTTCACAAAAGAAAACACATCAGAGAATAGAGTAGACCAATAATACATAGCTCTCAAGATCTTATGGGCTATAGTTTTCCAATAATGATGCCCTCTGCAGATGCTAGAATGGAACTGGTGTGTGACTTCCACAAATTGTCCTTTGACTAGACATCTCAAGAGGATCCCTGATGGGTCTTTCCAATAAAGCAGGTTTTTATTAATGCAAAATTTGGTTGATCTGAGCTTAATGGCCTAGGCTTGACTCGAGCTAAACCCTGGAGGGACTTCTAGCTTCTGCAAAAAAGAAATACGTTTGGAATACCATTCACAGGTGGCTAGATTTTCAGCCAAGGACTGATTCTGCTCTCGCTCTTCTGCTGCTTCCTCTGTATGCTCGCCACCTGAATTTGAACCTATGGAATTGATGTCTCACAAACTGCAATTTTCCTCAGCCATAAGCTTATCCAAGCCCTTGCCTTTGACAAGCTTGGTGGGCTTCACCTTTATGTTGAACTCTATGAATTTTGCAATCCATTTAGCTCTCTTTCCATCGATATCTAGCTGAGTTAGGATGTCTTTTACTGAGGCTGAAGGTACGTACACAGCCACTTTGGAATGCAGAATATAAATTTTGAATGCCTTTAAAGATTTTATGAGAGCATAAGCTTGTTTTTCAATAAGGTCATACCTTAGTTCAGCGTCCCTCAGAGTTTTGCTGAAAAAGGCCACAGGGTGCTCTACACCTTCATCATTTTTTTGCAATAGAACTGTTGCAAGTGTATCATAAGAGGCAAAAGAGAAGATACAAAACTCCCTGTTATAATCTAGGATGATTAGAGTGGGAGCTTCCATGATAGTTTGTTTGATGGCTTCAAAATATCTTTTCGCACCATCTGTCCATTTTATTTTTGATCCTTTCTTCAACATGGAAGTGATATGCTTCACTAACTCTGCCAAGTTTGGAATAAACCTCTCGAAAAAAGTTAATCTTACTCAGGAAAGATTGAATGTTCCTTTTTGACCTCGGGATGGACAATGTCTGAATTGCTTAAACTCTTGTTGGATCAATCTTCACACCTTCAACAGAAACAATATGTCCCAACAGTTTTCCTTCTTCTAGAGAAAACTGTAACTTCTTTGGGTTCATAGAAATTCCAAAAATTCTGCACTTTTGAAACACCTTCTTCAAATGTTGCAAATGGTCCTTGTGACTACTGGAAAAGATTGTTATGTCGTCAAGGTAAATAAGGACAAACTTGTCCTTCTCTCCCACAAAGGCTATGTCCATGGCCCTCTGAAAAGTAACCCCAGCATTCATCAGTCCAAAGGCATCTTGGAGTATATGAAAGTGCCCCGAGGAGTAGTGAAGGCAGTCTTTTCCTGATCTTCTGGATGTACAACAATCTGATTGTAACCTGAAAACCCATCTAAGAAAGACATGACTCTAGCCCGTGAAACTTTTTTCAGTAAGTGTTCCATCTTAGGTAGGGGGTAGTTGTCTTTTTTAGAGCATTTGTTCAAATTCCTGAAGTCAACACAAAGCCTGATTTCTCCATTCTTCTTTCTTACTACCACAAGGTTAGCTATCCACTTTGAATACCTTAGGGGAACTATGATCTTGGCATCCAACAGCTTCTTGATTTCCTTTTCAATCGAAGGCAATAAGAGAGGGCTGATAGGTCTTGATTTTTGCTTAAAATGGATAGTGTTCTTCTCCAGTGGAATTTTATGCTGAATGATGTTGGTGTTATAGGTCTTAAGATCACTGTACTCCCAAGCAAAAATATAAGCAAATTGTTTCATCAAGGTGCAATACTCGAAACTTTGGGCAGAAGACAAGTGAGTGGACAGATTTATGTGCTTCGGATGGGCTGGACTCCCTACATTATGTTTATGAACAACAGACTCATTTTCTTTTTTGGCATGCTTATAAGGTACATCATTATGATCAAACAACTTCTTTAGGGGCACCAATCCTTTGGGTATATGGTTACTAGGCAGCTAAACAATGATGTCCTGACCAATCTCTTCCTTTAGCTTGGACTGGTTGCATTCTTCAATGGTCTCGTTTTCTTGGTCAATGTGCATTTCAAAAAATTCATCAATGACTTGTAAAAACCTATTAATTTCATCATTGTCTTCAAAAACTTTCCAGTATTTGACATTGTTAGGTAGAGATGGTCTATATTTCACTTGAACTTCATAAGTCAATTTAGGAGGCAAAGGAGGAATAAACATGCTAGCAGACACAACAAGGGAATCAACAAGCTGGTTCTCCATTCTCAGGATGTAAGAAATGCTGAAAATATTAAAAGAGTCCTTGAGCTTCCATACCTCATCTCTGTATGCTTTCAGCCTTGGATGCTTTGCTTGGAAAGTTTTGTTGACTTGCTAAATGATAAGGTCTGCATCTCCAAACACCCTCAGACTTTTGATGCCCATTTCTTTAGCAGCGTTTAAGCACAATATCAAGGCTTCGTACTCTGTTATGTTATTTGTGACCTTAAAAATTAACTTGAAAGATAAATGAATGCATTCTTGTGTGGGGGACACAAGGACTACACCTGCCCTTGCAGCTTCCTTAGAGAAAGCTCCATCAAAGAACATGTCCCAAATTTGTGGGGCTTCTTCCTCTGTGATCTAGAAAACTGGTTTCTTAAGTTGCGTGGAGGCCAATTGAGATTCTTCAATCTGAAGAATACATGCTCCAAAATCAGTGTCGACATCATAGATGGGATGATTAGTGGGATTCCTTTCATCACTGATGATATAAGCCAACCGAGCTTCTATGTCTAATCTCCTATTCTCACCTCCAAAAACTGGGACAGTAGCATAGGACATATCTTTTTGCAAATTTCCACCTAACCTCTTGATCCAATCTCTAGAGAGCAACATGTCAAACTTGGGGGGTACATCTGCTACCACAATATCCATCATCATGCTCTTCACGGGCAGTTGAGACAAGGCGATGGCTAGGTCTTTGATTAATCCCAAACATTTCACTTCTCTAGAGTCAAAAGAAAACAGGTCATGATAAGACTTGGTAATGTCAAGACCCAACTCATCCATGATAGCCTTACGCATTAGATTATGCCTGGCTCCTATTTCCAGAAGGCATTTGTGAAGGATTTTGTCATGAATAATCAAAGAGACATAGAATGATGGGGAGCTGTCATCACAATTTTCGATCATTAGGCTGAGAATGACAGTTGGTTTGTCGTCTTGCAGATTTACATAGTCAGTAGAGGCTTGGATGGCTTTAGGCTCAAGGGCCTCGAGGATAGATCTCTTGAAGGACTCATTCTTCACTAGTTCCATCAGAGGTATAGGTATGCTTAGCTTCTGAATTTTTGATTCAAAACTGAAAGGAGAAGGAGACTTGTCAAGGCCTCTTACCTCGTGAGCTGGAGCTTTGAGGATGATGGGATCAACTGCTGGTCGTTTCTGCTTTTTAGCTTGTTGTATTGCGAGGACAGTAACTCTCTGAATAGGAGTTTCCTTAGCATTATTTATCTTCGACCTCAAATTATATATGTGTTGATCAGAAGTTTGCGGAACAACTCCACTATCCCACTCTTGGCTGATATGGTCACTAAATAATGACTTTTCAAAGGCAGCTGAGGTAAAAAAGGAGGCACTGCCTTTGTCTTCCAGACAATGGATCTCATCATCTTCTTCAAACTGCTCTTCTTCCATGACTACATTCTGGAAAGGGGTCTTTACCCTTTGGTCTTCATTGGCATCTTTGCTTCTTTACAGAATCTGCAACTGCTCATTAGCTCTTCTATATGGATTTGGATTTCTAGGAGCAAAGGTATTAGGAACTCTTCCTTTCTGAGGGTGCTGCTCAACCTTTAATTTGGAGATTTCAGAGGCTAATGACTCTATCATCTTGGTCATTTTATCTATCTTGGGATCTGAAGATGATGAAGATTTGCCCCTCTGTCTCCTTCTATCAACATTCCCCTTGAGCTTCTCTGCAGCCATGATGTTTGATTCTACTTCCAAGGCTGCATCCTGCATATCAGACAAGATAGCACATCGTCTCTCCCTCAACAGTAAACAAAAGTCAGAATCAAAGGCACTGGCATAGGTGAGTTTAGCAGAAGTAGTGGTGGGTTTTACTTCAGCTAGTATCTCGTTGTACATGCAGTTAAACCTCTTATTAAAATTAGACAACAACTCACCATTTTCCCTCTTTAAGTTCCCAAACTCGGTGTGGTAGTAGAGTAGATCCTTCTTATCCCCCCCAATGCTTTAGGAATGCATCATCTAAAGCCTCAATATCTGCTATAGAACTTGGGGTCAGTTCTCTGAACCATTTTCTAGCCTCTCCATCTAGACTTTGGACAAAGAATCTCATCCATACATCATCTTCACTAATGTTGAGGTTATCAGCATAGCTATAGAATGATTCAAGATGTTCCTTGGCTGAAATACCTTCAATCCCAGTGAACTTAGGCCTATACTTCTGATATTCTCCAGTAGGCATGGCATTCAAAGGAGTGGGCAGTACTAGAGGTCCATACCTAGAAGCTATGATTCTTTCCATTTTGGTAGGTGCTTGTGGTCCTACCATAGCTGTGTTGGTTACAAGGGTACTGGAAGTCTGAATGACAGAGGGTTGAGGAGTGACTGATAAGACTAAAGGAGTATGATGGATAAGAGTAGAGGCTTCCTTTGGGCTTACAATGAAAGGAGAACCTGAAAAATAAGGAGCTTTATGAATCTCTGAGATCTTTTCTTCACTGGTAGTATTAGATGCTATACTCTCAACATGTATTTATTCTATTACAGGATTTTCTTCAAGAGATATAGAATATTGTTTAGATCTACATGAACCTTATGCTCCTTTCTGCAACACTTTTCTTTCTTTGATGATTTTTTCAGGGTCAAGTATTGGGTCAGCTAGTGGCTTCTGAGGATTTCTCCTAGTATGCCTCACAAACTGAGCCAACACTACGGAGTGGAGTCACCAAGAGGTTCGTCCTCTAGTAGAGTCGCCAAATATATGATTACAACTGAAAAAGTGTCCAGACTTCGTCTATTCATCAAAGTTGGATCTGTGTCGTCCCCCAGGGAAGTTGAGCTTCAGTCTCCTCTCCCTGGCAACGACGCCAATTATGTTATCACTCCAGGAAGTTCTCCTAGGTTATAGCTCGGACATGCCTGGAAACATATAAATCTTCAATATCATTCTCTGAACTATTGGAATGGGTTGGGGTTTGGATCAAGTCATATGATTGTTTCAACTCTATTTTCACTCAAAACATGCATGAACACCCTCAGCTTGACAAGGCTTTCAACCACTAATGCTCAATAGTTTATAGATTCAATGAATAGATGGAGGATCTTGACTGTACCAACAGATATATACATAAACACACATGAAAGGCTAGCTACAGAAAGTAAATGAAGCTTACAAATCTAATTTATTAATGTAGAGATAAGATGACAGTTATCTGGCATTCGACAGAGAAGAAAACATGAATAACCCATTCAAGTGCAAGCTTAGAACAGAGGGAAAGATGGTGATTGAACATATAACAACAAAAGAAGGTTGTATTACTGGAATGAAGATGAGACGTTGAGAGGAGCAAAGTCTCCACAGTCTCCAAAAGTTGAACCTCTATTACTTCGAACTTTCAGCCATTTATAGGCTTTTTACAATGCTCTCGAACCTTCTAAGGCTCGAGATGTCTTAATCTATCCCCTCTATCTTTTTTAACTACTTGATGCCATAACTCGTCATACATGAGCTCAGAGGTCTCTTTTTCTAACAACATAGTAACCAAATTCTGGTAAATTCGCCGCGATGTCAGGTGGCTCGCTCGTGCCAGCAATGCTCCAAGATCACTTCTGTTGGTTCAGCTGCATCGTGTTGTGGCTTTTTCAACTTTCGTCCATCTGTCTCCCGGCCTCTGTCTCCTGGCGTCTGTTCGCTCGAATCCCTCTTCTAACGTTAAATAATCATTACATAACGCCTTAAGGGGAGGTGGCCACCTATTTTGCCACGGATGAGTGCATCAAGCCTTTGAAATCCCTGAAACAGCCGCTTTCTGTTAACACAGAGAAATGCATTCAAACTGTGAAAATCCGCCACAAACACTGTTCACTCGGACTTCAAAAGTCCTTAAATCTGGTCTGTCCTCAATCACTGTCGCAAGTCGCTTCGGCCTTGTTCTAAGGCTTCCCTTTGTATTTCGTTAAATAACAAAATATATGACCAAAAAAAAAAAATGTTTTTTGGAGGATCTCAAATCCTTTACAATAGTGTTTATATCCCATCGGGTTCAGTTAATCACATCGCATATATATAGATATAATTATATATATATATATAATATATATAATATATATATATATAATAATATATATATATATATATATATATATATATATCGCTCCTCTGTGAAGCTCCGATGCAATATCGCGATGTGATTAATCGCAATAGCATATCGCGATAACCCTGGGCTGTTTGGTGAGCACTTTGTTGTGTTGGCCAACTGTGATTTTGCTGATCAGATTTTGACCGTTGATCAGCCAGATCTGACGGCTGCTGTGCATTCATTGTTCAAGCCTCCGCTGCTCTATTTTCACTGTTTTCTCTATGTTTTCGTTTCTCGATAGTGTTTTTCTGCCTTTTGGAGGTTTTTTCTTAGGCAACAGTTTTGAATGTTTAGAAGATTTTGAAGACTTAGAGGGTTTTCTAGGATCCGTTTGGATCAGCACCTCAGGGCTAACAGGACCATCGGAGCTAAAACATGGGACATTTCTGTTAAAATAGCAACACTGCACCTCATGGATAACGAGACCTAAAGAAACGAATTATTTAGTTTGATTTAAGATTTTATTCCTATGCTCAAAAAGCTTGGAGAGAAGCCTCCCAAGCTCACTGTAATTTTGAAAACCTAAAAGGCTAGGAAGGTCAGTATTGCAACAAAGATTTTGAAATTGAGATCTAATGTGGTTGTACACCGAGGACTCTAAGAGGAAGTGATTTTCCTCCTCGATGTTCGTATTCTCACAGAGATGGCAAAACCTTTCCATCCATGGTGTTTTAGGAACTGCTCAATGACCCATTTCACTATGGAGCTCATGAGAATTCGTTCTAATATGAATTAAAACTAACTTTATTTTTATGTTTACTTATTTTATTAATTAAGATCAATTTTAAAATAATTTGATTTTGAAAATAAAAAATCAAATAAATTTATAGTAATTTTTTATTTTCTTAATATTAATAGAAAATCTTGTCTTATTATTATAAATTTTGGAGATTTTAATAAGTATTTGATAAAATATTTTATTTTATTTTAGTTTTGTTAAAACGTGAATTTTTGTTATTTAAAATGTATAAATTGATTAGTGCTCTAAAAAACAAAATCCATAACTCCAGCTTAATAGAAAATAAAAAAGCAAAGGCCGTTGTTCTTTAAACTATAAAACATGTTGCTTCTTAAAACAACTCTTGTTCCCAAATTTCAAAGGCTACTCAACACTGAAATTTCGAAAAAAGTTACGTGGCCAGTTGTTGCGGGCCCATCCACCTTGTACCCTCAACTTATGTGAGATAAATTATCAAAAGCTCAGACATAGAAGTGCATAAACTCGTAATTTTGAGAAAGGAGGGGACCGTACATATGTGATCTTGTCTCCAGTGATAAAACCATAAGAGATGCATAGTGATGTAATTTTGTGATCGATATTTGGTCCTCTTTGGAAAGAATTAGTAATTAAGATAATTTATTATTTTTAAAATTTATATAATTTATTTTATTAAAATGTTTAATTGGATTTTTAAAATTTTAATTTATTTTTTACGGGGGAAAATATATATTATAAAAATTAATAATAATATGATTATGTTGATGATGATTAATATTTATTAAGATCAATATGATTTATCAAGATCTTAAAAAATAAAAAATAATTGAGAATTTTTAATATTTTATTTCTATGATAAAAAAGAACGGAGAGAAGTGGTTCCTAAATCATTATAGTTTTTGACTTAAGAGGTCAAAAAGGTTGGTCGTGTGACAAAGATTTTGGAAATGAAAAAGGATGTGAGTAAGAGCGGGGCAATCCAAGAGAAAATATTTTTCATTGTTGAAAATTAGCAAGAAAAGGGATTCCTTGATTTGTGCCTTAATTCAAGGAGTCAAAGTCGAGGTGCATGGCCGAGTTCCTAAAAATTAGGAGATTCTTTATAAACTAGGACGAGTTCCTATAATTTAGAAACTGGTCCCTAAAAATAGGACGAGTTAGGACACAGGACGAGTTAGGACACAGTTACTGATGTGTTAAAATTGAAAGTCGAGTTCTTATTTTTTGAGTGTGAGTTAATAGAGGAAAAGCACAAGTGATTGAGTTTCAAGTAGTTTACTTGAAATAAGACTAGTTGCATGAGCACTTAACTCATGCTAGCTCAATCAATCACAAAATAATTCCTTAATTGGAAAATTTACTAATTTTAGTCATCTAAATTGCTTTAAAGGGGGGAACGAAGGCACAATTTATTCATTATCTTGTGAGCACGAGTTGGTGAGATGAGATAATATAGCTCATGGGTTTGTGAGTAGGTTGCACAGGTTTGTGTGTGGAGCTCATGAGAGGAAGAGTGCGCAAGAGAAGCTTGTGCATATATTGGTAGATGGAAGTAGAGATCATCAGTCTTACAGGGTTTCAAACCTGGTCCAAGGTAGGAACACTAGGTTGTTTTTCATATTGAAACAATTGGATTTGTAAAAGATCAATTGCTAAGTTTTTCTATCAATAAAATGTCCAAGGTAGGAAAGCTAGGTTGTTTTTCATATTGAAACAATTGGATTTGTAAAAGATCAATTGCTCAGTTTTTCTATCAATAAAATTCTCATCAAGTAGAGGGTTTTCCCAGTTGGGTTCCCTAGTGAAAAAAAATTGTTTCTTAAATTGTGTGACCGTGCTTTATTTTTGTTCCTAATTCTGCTGCAAATTGAGTAGAGAAATTTTCTGTCTATATGAAAAGAAACCAGTTCTTAGACTGTTCATGTTAGCAGTTGCAGAATTTCGTGGATTTTCTACATTTATCTTCAACCATCTTAGTATCTAAAAGGTGACACACTCTTTCATCCCAAGGTGTTTTGGGAATTGATGAGTGTCTGGTTTCACTTTGAAACTCATGAGTATTAGTTCTTATCTTCACAATGTTCATTTTCTTTTTAGCACTCGTGAAGGTAGAAAGATAATTCTAGTTAGCAAGATTGGGGTTGATTACCTCCTTATAATAACTTAGCTTCTTTTTTCTCTCTAACTCCTTCTTAAGTCCCTATACTACTAGTGTAACCCCTTATTGTTATTAGTACAACCCCCTTATGATATTGTTGTGCCCATGCAGTCCTCATATTGTTATTATTGTGCCCTTACATTATTATTGTTATGTCGGTTCTGATTATATTATGACCCCTTAGACTCCTATATATAGATAGGAGGTCTTGTCATTTGTATCATCCAAGAATAGTTCATTTGTGTAATGTAAAGGACATTTCCCCCTCAAAGAGGTTTATTTCTAAGGCATTCATCTATCTTTTCTATCTTTTTGTGAGCTGGTTTCATAACATTTGGTATTAGAGGTTTGGATTCTAGGGTTTCGCTGCTCCAAACAAGTCAACGTGGAATTTTTGCCATAAATTTTTCGCTATGAAGTTTCAGAAGCTAAAAAAAACCATTTGATAAGGAATAGGTCTAAACCTCGGGTCCGAATTTCAAATCTTGTCTGGCTATATTTTCGGAGATATGATCTAAGGAAGTTAGGGTTTTTGCAAGCTCTATAATTTCATCTCAAATAGGTCGTCGTGGAATTGTCGCCATAATATTTTTTCTACGAAGGTTCAGATTCTTACATTAAAACCCATTTAAGTCGAAACCTTGGTGAAGGTCAGGTCCAAATCTCCTTGAAATCTTGGTTTCACTTTGAAGCTCATGAGAATTAGTTTTTATCTTCACAATGTTCAATTTCTTTTTAGCACTCGTGAAGGTAGAAAGATAATTTTGGTTAGCAAGATTGGAGTTGATTACCTCCTTATAATACCTTAGCTTCTTTTTTCTCTCTAACTCCTTGTTAGGTCCCTATACTACTAGTGTAACCCCTTATTGTTATTAGTACAACCCCCTCATTATATTGTTGTGCCCATGTAGTCCCCATATTGTTATTATTGTGCCCTTACATTATTATTGTTATGTCGGCTATGATTATATTATGACCCCTTAGACTCCTATATATAGAAAGGAGGTCTTGTCATTTGTATCATCCAAGAATTGTTCATTTGTGTAATGTAAAGGACGTTCCCCCCTCGAAGAGGCTTATTTCTAAGGTGTTTATCTATCTTTTCTATCTTTTTGTGAGTTGGTTTCATAACATTTGATATCAGAGCTTTGGAGTCTAGGGTTTCGCTGCTCTAAACAGATCATCATGGAATTTTCGCTACAACATTTTCGCTACAAAGTTTCAGAAGCTAAAACAAAAACCTTTTTGAGAAGAAATCGGTATGAACGTCGGTTCTAAATTTCAGATCTTGTCTCACTATATTTGCGGATATATGATCTGAGGAAGTTAGGGTTTTTCCAAGCTCCATAATTTCATCTCAAACAGGCCGTCATGGAATTTTCACTATAATTTATTTTCTACGAAGGTTCAGACTCTGAAATTAAAATCCATTTGAGCCAAATTCGTGGGGAAGCTTGTGCTCGAATTTTAGATCTTGTTTCGCTTCATTTTCGGAGATACAGTCCAAGGCATTTAGGGTTTCTGCAGGCTCTCGAATACATCCCAAATAGGTGACCCGACGAAAATCGTCATAATTGTCTCTCTGAGCATCATACTGAAGTTTCGTAAGAAGTTACAGGAAGATGATGGACTATAGTTTTCAGTGTATCTTTTTCAGATCCCAAGGTCAAAACAGTGGCACGTGGCACTTCATACAATTTCTCTCTTCTGAAAAGGTATATAATCAGGTCATCTTGAGAGATTGTGCATAACTCTTTCTTGGAGAATCCAATTTCGATCAGACTGGTGGCATTAGAAAGAGGACGCTGAGGGCTACTGTAGGTCGTGATTTCAGAACTGGAAGATCCGAAATTACAGAGTTACAGTCATTTCAAGATTGAGATCCTAAAATCAAGAAAGGCGATATGAGGAAGTTTGATGGCAAGGATCCGATATATTGGATACTACAGATGGAGAAATATTTTGATCTACATGAGGTGCAACTGTTACAAAAGGTACGCATTACATCTTCATATTTAGCACCAGATCAATTTTTATGGTATAAATTGCTTTGTTCTCGTAAACTACTTGTTACGTGGTCAATTTTCACGAAGGAAATGATAACACATTATGAGGATACAAAGAGAAACACCTTCTTTAGCCAATTGATAAATCTCAAACAAAAGTGTTTAATCGCAGAGCACATTGAGGACTTTCAAAAATTGAATATAAGGGAAAATGATATTCCAGAGAAGCAGAGGATTGATACCTCCATAGGGACTTTAAAAGATAACATTCAACATGAGGCTCATCTTTGGGAGCCTGATAATTCAGGTTGGCAAGAAAAGTGAAAGCAAAATTATGGCAACAAGGAAGTCTACCCCTCACAACTATAAAGATGGAAGTGTTGTTTCTCCTAGCCTTCCATAACCTACAAGGTTGACACCACAACAATTGGAAGAAAAAAGAGCAAAATGACTTTGTTACAATTGTGATAACAAATATATTAAAGGTCATAAGTGTGTTGAGAAGAAATTATTTTACATTGATTGTGAAGAGGAGGAACAAAATGATCAAGAAACATAAAAAAGAAGAGGATATACACTAGGAACCAACCCCAGAGAAATAATAAATGAATTCGATCATATCTTGTAAAGCATTGGAAACAATTACCACTCCTCAAACTCTCAAGATAGAAGGACATATCAAGAAGAAAAATGTTCAAGAAGTGAAATATCACATCGAGCATCAAGAAATGAATCCGACCATATCTTGTAATGCATTAGTAGAAATTACCACCCCTCAAACTCTCAAGATAGAAGGACATATCATGAAGAAAAATGTTCAAGCAATGAAAGATCACATCGAGCATCAACAACTAGTTCTCCAACTTTTAAATGATAGCGCCACTTTGGTGCAGAATCGAATGAAACAACATGCAGATCAACATCGCAGTGAAAGAAATTATGATGTAGGTGATTGGGTATTTTTACGGCTACATCCATACAAACGAATGTCCCTCAACCAAGTTATTTATGAGAAGGAAATGTTGACAATACTACATGCACTTAAGAAATGACGACCTTACCTAATGAGCAGACACTTCAAGGTAAAAACGGATCATGATAGTCTTAAATAATTTTTAGAACAAAGATTATCTTGAGAAGAATAGAAAAAATGGGTCCCAAATATGTTGGGTTATGATTTTGAAATCATCTACAAAAAAGGGAAGCAAAATGTTGTTGCAGATGCACTCTCAAGAAAGGATGAGGATGTGGAAGCATTATTTTGTGCTATTTATATTATCCACCCAGATTGGATAAATGAAGTAAGGGATGTATGGAAGAATGATGAAGAAGTGTGGCCACTCATTCAAAAGTTGCAGAAGATCCCAATTCAAATAATATTGCCAGAACTTGACGAGGAAGGAAAAATAATATTGGAACCTGAAGCAGTCACAGAAACATGAAATCGACAGCTACGACATCGATCAATTCCAGAGTATCTCATCAAGTGGAAAAACTTACCCACTGAAGATTCCACATGGGAGGATGAGAATTTTATACAGAATCATCCAGAACTACTCAAGCATTGAGGACAACACTTTTTGAAGGAGAGGGGCATGTTAGGTCCCTATACTACTAGTGTAACCCCTTATTGTTAATTTAGTACAACCCTCTTATTATGTTGTGTGCTCCATGAGTAAATCCCCATATTGTTATTATTGTGCCCCATAGAAGCCCACTATTGTTATTGTTGTGCCCTTACATTATTATTGTTATGTCGACTCTGATTATATTATGACCCCTTAGACTCCTATATATAGAAATGTGGTCTTGTCATTTGTATTTTCCAAGAATTGTTCATTTGTATCATCCAAGAATTGTTCATTTGTGTAATGTAAAGGAGGTTGCACCCATGAAGAGGCTTATTTCTAAGGCTTTGATTTATCTTTTCTATCTTTTTGTGAGCTGGTTTCATAACACTCCTTATCATCCCACAACTTATCTTTAAATTTGGAGGTAATAATATTTTTAATATTATCCTTATTCCCCAAGATGATCTCCTCCTTCATCTGCCAATGTTCAAGCCAAGACTGGGCATCCTTTTGTCAACTTCGCCTGAGCCGGAGGTGGTTTGGCAAAGTTAGAAGCAATTTTGGGGAACCTCTTGTCTTCCATGTTGTAAAGCTTTTTCTTATACATGAGATACCTAAACATAATTATGCTTTCAACATGGGAAATGCTAGCTTCAATAAAAAAGATAGAATAAGAAGTATTTCCTTTAATCTTGAAATTGTAAGTTATAAATTGCTTTTAGATCAGCTAAATCTTCTTCCAAAATTCTCTAGATATATTACAACCCCAAACCTCACATCTATATAAAATAATCAGAATTATATATATATACTATAATTAGATATAATCCTATTTAATATATAAAAAATATTAAAATTAATATTCTAAAGTTAATAATCACTTCACACTAAAAAATTAAACATAGATATTCTTATGCATATGTCTTATATTAATTATAAAATTTTGTACATTACTATAAATTATATATTAATTTGATTGATTGAAAAGTTTATTTTTTCTTATTTGTATTTATTCATTGAAAATAGACAGGAAAGGCTTTAACACAATAATAATTGTATTCATCATTGGATGTAACGAAAAGGAAATGGTTTGATTCCCTATTAGATTAGATGAATCCTCCTTATATTAAAGTTGTTTTTTAAGATATTAAATATAATTTTATTTTTATTTTTATATTTTTTTTTTTTTTTAAACAAATTCAAGATTAGGAAGGATTTTTGGAAATCTTAATTTATTATTTTGTATGGTTTTTTATTTATTAAAACATGAGGTAAATACTTCTTAAAATGTTATGGTATTGAAAGATCATGTTATGGTGGTGTGTTTTCCCCATATTATTTATTTAGTTGAAGAAATGAGATATGTATGAAAGAAATACTTTATAAAGTAAGAGACATATAAGGGTTTGTAAATTAAGTTTATATTTTTTCTTTTCTCTTTTTTTTGTTATCTATGAAAATTTATATCATAAAAGTTGTAGCAATGCTAAATAACATAAGTATAAAAACTCCCGGATGTGAGTGATTAATTGTGTTGTTACAACGTAGCTAATCTAGGCTGGCAAGTGGCGTGGCCACATGGCCACCCACGCTTCCACCCAAAATCCCGCTGCCATAATTAATGGTGTTTTAATGTTGTGTGAAAGCCAAAAAAAATTAATGTGTAACTGCCTCCCCACTGCTGCAGAGTCGAGCTCTCGCACGACTACGAGGAGAAGGTGCCAGATCCTCTGTTACATTGAAATGGTTGAAGGTGCCCACTTCTCCCATAACCTGATTTGTTGTTTCAGAACTGTTGCTTCGGCCTTGAATTCTGCTTCTGATAATCAAATTCCCCATTCTCCTACCTCCACTGGCCATTCCATCCCTCATCCTACTCCTCCAAGCACCCGTCGAACCAATTCCAATTAGACTACTATGCCTCGTTTGCGGCACAGGATGAGATGTAGAAGGGGTAGCAGCAAAGGCAGAGCACCTCAGCCTCCCTCGTTGTCCCTCTCTGCTTCCACTCCTGCAGATTCCTCCTCGCCCTCGACATTTGCTCACTTCACAGGTTGGTATCCCACCATCCGCAGTGGTAGGTGGCGTGCCCAGATGACCGGCTATAGGCGTGCTGCAGATGCCCAACAACCTCCTGATGACTCTGACTCGACGATGCATCCCTGCCATTCTACTCAGCTCTAGTTTTGTTGTACATTGGAGCACCTGTGCATTATAACTACCATTTCTGTTGCCTTTAGAGAGGAGCCACAGAGCTCTGTCGGCTTGGAACGAATCATTCAGGAAAAGACCGGCACTAGCAGACGGAAAACTCCTAGTAGTAGCTCGGGGACTCGCAAAACTCATGGTGAAGCTCTGAACCGGACGGACGCAGCTCGGGTACACAACACTCCAGGCGGTAATGCGAAGATGGAAGCCATGACGAGCGGGCAACAACACGACGAAGAAGATGTGGATGCCTACATGTGTCTCATTGTGGATGAACCTCTGCCACCTGCTGACACCTAGTAGGCTAAGGTCTTTATCTGGTCCATTTTGAATTTTTGCTAAATTTGATGTCAATTTTGTTGTTTTGGTAAAAAAACTCTACTACAATGTTATTAATGGTTGGTTCCCCTGTGTGGGCAGCTCAATCCTCGATTTTGGACTGGTTTCCCGTTTGAGGGCAGTCATTTTCAATTACTGTTGGTTTAAACATGGTAAAATCTGAGACAGGATCTACATAGGATGGTGCCTCCATGTATTATTATTTTTTGTTTCATTAATAGATTTAGTCATATTTAGAAGAAAAAAAAAAAGTGTCATGTGATTTGGTTGATAGTTCTCGTGTGTGGCAAAACATAATATGTAAGGATTCATAGTTAATTCATCCCAAATTTCCTCACAAATCTATTTACAATTATACAACTTTATAAAAACTCATAAAAAAATTTGATTGCTTTGTTGAACATGACAATTAGAGAAACACATGGTAGCTATTGGTTTCTTCTTATTTGTTGTTGGAGGAAAGGGAGTTATGGTTTCCAAGGTCCATGCCCTCAATCATTTGGTGAACTATGTCTTCCTCCTTAATATCTACATGGACTAAATATGTTGACATCCTATGATTAAAATTTGTAAAGTGAGACTCTTTACTTAGATTAATGACCATTTTCCTTGCCATGTTACATTTTGCTTCTAGTACATCAATGTTTTTTCTTTTGCTGAACTAGGATGGCCATCATTATAGCATTTTCAAAAGCACACAAGTTTTCATTTTCATCCACCTTAGAAGGCACCCAAAAAAGAGAGAGGTTACTAAATGGCTTTTCATGACTTCTAAGGACCCTTGTGAACTCATGGACTTCTTTATAATCCACGAGAACAATAAGCTAAGGAAAACTATGATCTTAATTCCTAACAAAGGTGTTCTCAAGCTCAAACGGGTGCATAGAGGGAATAACCCAAAAAGGGCCATGTTTCCAACACATAAAGGGGGACCCCCTACTCCATAGATTACACCACAAAAATGGCAAGGTGTTAATGGAGCAAGAACTCCTAATACTTAATTAAATGATATTTAAGTTACAAGTGCCTAAAAAGACCAAAGAAACATAGTGCCTCTATAGGAAGACCAAAATGCAAGAAAAACCTAGAGAGATAAGAGGGTTTATGCTAGGTAGCTCCAAAGATACAAAGATACTAAAAGATGGATGAAAAGCACTAACAGGGGAACCACACACAAAATGCACCCATCTTTTAAGGACCATGATCAAGAAACTAAGTTGAACATTATTCATGTCCTAGAACTATAACTAACAAGTGAAAATTCCAATAAAGTAGAAAAATGTTTTAGAGGGGCTCTTACCAAGTTAACTTTAAGCTTAGTGACCTTCCTCCACTTGATGCAACTAGCTTCTCCCACATAGTGATTCATTATCCAACCTTGTTGATGAATATTGACATCAAGGAATTTAAGTACCAAATTGGAGTTAACTATGAGCATGTGAAAGAGGGATAGGCTCATCCTTTCAAATATGAGTTCCTTACTTGTAATCCAATGATGGTGTCTATTTCAGAAGTGGTGAGTAATTATGATGTTACCTTTCCTCATTTCCATAACCCAGGAACGTTAAGGAATTGGATGAAAGTCCCACCCCTCATTTTTTCTTAGAATAACTAAATTTACAATGACATTCTCATTAGCTAGAGAACCAACTTGATATTTATGTTCTTATAAAAATTGCTAAGGTGAAACCTTGTGTAGATTGTAAACCTCCTTCTGATATGAGCTAAAATCAAATCAAGTTGATTTCAAATGAGGTTAATTTCAAGACCATTAACTTAACAACTATACTTGAGTTTCATATAACAATCAAGAAATTTGTTCTAGCTTCCTTTGCTGGGAGGATACCCTAATAAAGAGAACATGCTTCTACTTGATTGTTTGTACACTTTAGTAGACCCTAGTAAAATAATAGTTTATGATTTCCCTTGGGATATCGTAGGATCCCCCACACTTGATAGCCCTAAACTAAGGTGGTATGTTATCTCCATATATTTCCTTATTTACATGCCTTGCAACGAGAATACTTTGTAACATATAAAAGATGTAGATCATAAGCATTATTGCCCTATTTATCTTTTAATGTAAACATATAAAATTGATATTAATAAAAGTTGTAGCCACATCTGTCAACATTAAAATATAAAAATATGTTGTCCAATAAAGAATATTTATAAAGTTAAGCAGAGTATTGATAAGTTTGTTTGCAGAATTCAAAAATATTCTTTAGTGAGGAGGACGATCAACTTCTACTAGTAAATATTCTATAAAATAACCCCTAATACCAATCCTACTTTGGAAAACATTAAAAATACCAAAATTTAGCAAAACACATGATTGTTATGGGCATCATCCTACCAACACAAGAAGGTTGTGATTCTTGCACTCCCATCCCTATATCTTCACATAATTGATAAATTGTTTCTTCTTCTTTAGATTCTCTTATTGTTGATCCCATAGATAATCCGATGTTTGAAGCCACAAATTATATAGACCTATTCTAAAGAGAAGTAAACTATCCAAGCATTCTACATTTAATTTCTAAACCTTGTATGTGCTTTCATTGTTGGAGAATTGTCTCCATTAGAAGAACATGCTCTTTGTCGTGGGTTACCTCATACTCACATAATTTGAATGCGACAAACAACAAGGAATTGTTATTGTCAGAGATAAGACTCACATGCCCCTTAAAAACCCTTTGCAATTCAAGAATTTCCCAAAGAATATTGTTCCCCTAACAAGGAAACCAGAATTGTCCATATATTCCAAATAGCAAATACACCTACCAAAAATCTTATTCAAATAACATAAAACAACCCTATAGCACTTCGCCAAAGGCACTTCAACATTCACCAAAAAAATAGATACCAAAAGACAAATAAGCTCACCAACATCTAGAGGCATCCGAACAAATTGCAAAAAAGAGACGATGACATCCAAACCACTCAGATAAGATCAACCTACTTAAATCATACACCAAACCTAGTTATAATTCAAAAGCCACTTGACATTTAAGCATTACGCCATAAATATGAGAGGGAGATGATCCAGAGTTGCCAATGGTTACTAGGAGGCCAGGCAATGTGAGAAAATGAACATCTGACGAAGGGTGAAAACCAAAAATAACTACCAAGTTAATAAGCCTCCCTATAATGGCTCCACTTCTAATCGTAGGTCCCATTACCCCAACTGCATGTAGAATTATATCCTTCCACTCTCCAAAGTGTTGGATTCTAGTTATGAATAAAGTATGCAAGGGTAATGCCTTCAAGCTTCCCATTGATTATTGCTCATGTGAATTATCTCCATGTTGCCTTATTTGGAGATATGTGGAGAACATGCTATTGATTTGAAAAACCATTAAATTGAGATTAGGGAATGGGTTCAACAGGTACCCCATTTTTTTCTCTTGAGAATTCCTTCATTTAAACAAGATGTTAAGTTAGCTAATTAATCGACCAACTTGTTATGTTTCCTTAACATAAAAAAATTTCAATGTCTCAGAGTAATGAAGCTTTTTTTAATGGATGACTTATGCATAATTTCAATTATTCTCATCGAGCTTTGATAATTATGATGCTTTTCCTTTTCGTGGAATTCAATTGTTTCCTAAAGGGTTTCGATCAATTTTTTTTTAAAGGAACAATTATAAGTTTTATTAATACAATCTGGTTTGAAGGTCAAAACCTTGTACATTAGTGGCACTGATTTCTTCCTCTACATTAAAAAAGATCCAAAACATATTGCTTATGTCTACTCTTCTATTACCTTCTAATTTCCTAAAGATGTTATCCTTATAGATTTTCCAAAAAATGCCTGATATCACTATAAAATTACAAAACATAATTTAATGCTTCATGAAATTAAACTATTCAACATGACAAGCCCCTCGTTCAGATGGCTTTTCAATTCCACAATTTTTTGAACCAAACAAAATTGATTTCATCGCTTGAGGATCTGATGTCGACTCCTGCTGCTCTCCGTGATCTTCATCTTCCTCATTGCTCTCCTCGTCATCTTCCAATTCAAAAGAAATGTCTACGATTCCAATTTTGACATTCAAGCGGTCAAACAACTCTTGTAACCTTGTTCAAGCATGCTTGAGGGAGATCCTTCCCAGAGATGCTAACATCACACTTCAATTCAAAATTAAAAACTAGGAGAACCAACCTCCATATGTCCCTTGACAGATCTAGGGATGCGTGGGAACTCCAAGTGGGTACACAGGTCCATGCCACTTTGAGAGGAGAGAGTCGCCATACTATTATGACTAACAAATAAATTGACGAAATTGTTGAGTTTGTTCTGACAAAGGGACAACAAATGTTCCTTCCTTTGATTGAGATAGTGAAGCCAAAAATGACATATAAATTCATACTTGAATGAATACATATCATGGCAAAGGTTTGAAGGTGGTATTTTCATCCATTGATAATGTTCCATGTTCCATATTGGCACCCTTATTTGTCATTACATCTTCCAATGAATTGTGATTCCTCTTTACATGGAAGAATTCAACACTGTTGAATTTATCAATTTGAAGACTTATTTGATGGAGAATGGGAGGATATATCTTCTCTAAATTCTTTTTTGGCATCACAACATGTTGGATAACTATCATCAAATCCCCATAGACATAGAGTTGTCGAATTCCCCCTTTTATTGCTAGGTCAAGACCTAGCCAAAGTGTTAAAAATTCAACGTGATTGTTAGTTAGAGATCCTAGCCCCTAAGCATATTATATCTCATTTTCTTCATCAAGGTGAAAGATAACCCCTCCCGTTCTAGCCTCCCCAAATTTCAATTTGATTATTAATAACTAAATCAAATCCCTTAAAAATTAACTTTTTAAATCGAAAATAATTCTCACATATAACACTCCGAAATATTATCTCCTTATTATTTAGAAATGAAACAAATTATTAATAATTAATTAATATATTTAAAACAAATAAATATATCTTATTTTATTCCACTTAACCTTAAAAAATTATATTAAATCATTTAATAAATACTTTATTTGATAAAAAAATCTATAACAAAGCAAATATCTCAATAAACTATACTTATCATAAAATAAATAACACTTAAAACAAATCAATTTCAATAAAATTTCCTAACCTAATTTCAATTAAACGTCAACTTCTCATTATGATTCCAACCAATTTATAATTCCACTCTTGATGAAACCATGCCCTATTAGCTTTGTTTGTGCATTTCCAAATTAACTCAAAACATTTTAAACACACACTAAGATACGGATAAAAAAAAAAGAATTGGCATTTTATTTTACCAAATCCAAACACAAAAAAAAGTGTTCTTATCTTAGATCAACTTCACCATGTTCAAAATCGATTATTAAAAACAAAATATCATGCAAATTACTAAATTAAATATATTAATTTGTTTTTATTTTAGATCAATTTTACCATTTCTAAAGTTGGTTATTTTAATTATAGGTGGGGAAATTTATCATAATTTAGTTGTCAAACTAGTAGTGAGGATAGCTAGTCATCTCTAGCTGCTAACCGCGAATGCAGGCTGACTTATCACTGTTATTCAAGGAAAACCACGCCCCCTGGAATAACCTGCTAGTGATTCGTAAGGGGGCAAAGTTTCCCTACTGGGAAATGCCTCTCGGTTTTGGGATGTTAACTTGTTTCTTTATGTTCGAAAAGGACAAGTTCTTAACCAAACAAAAACAATTTTAAGACATACTCCCATCAAAATCAATTTTAAAACTTACTCCCATCAAAATCAATTATTCATGCCAATTACTAAATTGAAAATATTAATTTAAAATAAATAAAATGCTCCTAAAAAGTCAATCCCATTGGCAAGGTGGAATCCTTGCATCAATGATTAGCGAGGGGGCATTGGCAAGGTGGAATCCTTGCATCAATGATTACCGAGGGGGGAACATGATTCCGGACTCTTACAAAGAGTTTGTTAGCTTCCCCATTAGAAAAAGGAGAGTAAAACACTGACCTATGTCAAATCCAAGAAACACTTAATATAAAATCAGATTAGCCAATAATTATGATACACATGGCACAAAACCCAATAAGATTTGATTAGTTTATACACATGGGGTTTGTCCATGATGCAATTATTGAGAGATGGACCCACGCCACGTGTGTAGCACTAGTAGATTTCGACCTCTTTGGAATCAATGGAGGACGGGGAACAATTTTATCTATATATATGTGGGTGCACACATCAAATCTAATCTATTCTAATGCTTCACTGTTAATATCCCACATCCAGTCTAATCTAATGCTTCGATGTTAATATCCCAAAAACAGTAAATGGCAGGCACCAAATAAAATATTTTAAACGACGACAAGGAATAAAATATAATGGATTATGGTTTGCTTATGACTAGATTCACAAAAGACTTTTAAATCGACTTGACAACTCAACAATCTCCACATGCTTAGAATGGTTGAAATAGTAAAAGCTATTTGGCCTCACCCTTTTTATTTGTTGTTAAAATAGTAAAAGCTGTACCTCCTTGTACATTATTATTTCATAGTCATAAAACCCATTGGTGGAACCCACACGTAGCTCTGAGAACAGGATCGCTTTGCTAATGTGTTTCACTCCATTCCAATCGTTTCGCTGAAAAAACGCGACCTCCTCTCGCAAAGGAAGCTTGTCCCTACATTTATAAATTCTTGTGGTTGCCTTTTGGAATATTTAAACAATGAGGTCGACAAAGACTATAAGTTCAAAATTCCATTAAAATATGGTATCAAAATTCTGTTTTATGTTTACGGAGAAGGATGATATTAGCACATTAATTTAAAGTTTTATACCTTAAAAAACAATGTTTAAGTTTATACGGTTTTTAAATTTAAGTAATGATATATAGCTATTTGACTCTTAGGTTGGTATTTTAGGATACATGTCTAATATGGTTATGGTTGATTATAAAGAATATTAATTTATTATTATTATTTTTAAAATTTTTAAAAATTTGAATGAGAATTTTCAAGAGAATTGGTAAATTTGGAATATTAATTACATGATGTGTGAATTCATAAATGTCATATAGACCATTTACAATATGCCTTCGGAAACTTAAACTTATATAGTTGGGGAAATAAATTATTCATCAAACCATTTGAGCTAAGATTTATTGACAATGTTTAATAATTTTTTATTAAAAATTATTAATTTATGAATTTATTTTCAATTAAAAAAGTAACATATAATTAAAGTGAAAATAATAAATCAATTCAAACAAAATTAACATACAATTAAAGTGAAAAATAGCATATAATTAAAGTGAAAATAATAAATCAATTCAAAAAAATTAACATACAATTAAAGTAAAAGTAATAAATAGATGATGACATGGTGTTATGTTAAGGCACTTTGTGGTGTAAAGGTCATTGATTTGAAATTTCGTGGGCAAAAACCCAGAGGGCTTAGATGCCCATGGGTTGTGGCTAGTCAAGCCACATTTTAGTCATATAGTCATGTCAAGACTCACATAAATTAGCAAAAAAAAAATATATTAAATACATAATTTAAATTTTCTTAAAGTTTATTTTCCCAATCATACAATGTTTTGCTTTGATATTGCTTTTTTTTTTTTTACAATTTAAATATTTTAAAATTAACAAAAAAAATTAAAAGACAAAGTTTCATAATTGCTATTATTATTTTTTCATGATAAGGTAACTTCATAGAATTGTTTTGAGCAAGGCTCAAGATCGAAGGATTGTCAATATTCATCTCAATATCAAAATATTCAATTTTATTACCCCTTAGAGCTTATAGGAATTACTCATCATGATTGTCAACTTGTTCACCTTTTGCCACACAATTGGTAATTTTAGAGGATTGTTTTGAGCAAGACCAAAGGTCACACAATTATCACTATTCTTTTTTTTGCTAAAGCAAGAGTGTTTTCTTCTCATTCAATGACTAAAAATTTACAAAACTATGTTACAAATCCCGGCACAAAAGTCAACAGGAGCAGCCAGTGATCGCCAAGCTTCAAAAGTCAGGCCTCGGTCCCACAAAACTCTGTGAACGCCAATGGCCGTAGGATCTGAATCCAAAGAACACACAGTTGGGGGGTGAAAACAGAAACTCAATATGCCTACAAAATGACAACCCACGGAGCTGAAGGGAAATTAAACCCAATTCAAGGGTTCAATCGGGTCCATCAAGGGAGATAAATCTCGAGCTACTTTGACATCCGAAACCCAAGAGCCACCACGATGATCACGATAAGCACGGAGGATAACGCAACCAATAAGCTCGATGAACTGTGGCCATAGATCTTCACCCGCCGAATCCGACAGTTGAGGAGAATATCGGGTGAAGAAGAAGCTCGAGGAAAACCCACCCGATATACGCAGTTTTCTCTCTCCGCCCACTGCCACGTGGTGATTGATGAATGGCATCGGAGGCAAACCATGAAATACCGCTTCGGATCTTGGGGACACCCGATAAACCACAAAACCACTTGACCTCTATTTTCTTTGAGAAAGGAAACCGCTCTTTCTCCGCATCCTTCTGTCCATTTAAAAGCTCCCATCGCGCCGATGTTGAGGTCTTCTGCTTGATGAACCCTTGTCCTCCATTCACTTAATTGCACAATTGCTGCGTCTCCTTCATACTGTGATAATGCTCATTGTCTGCGCACGCCAGACTGTGGCATTCCTCTCGCAAATTCCTTGCAAGTGTTAGCTCCCACCTGTATATACTGTGATCATTTTTGTAGAGCACCCCTTCATTTGCTAGCCGGTCCGCTAATCTGTTGGCATTTCTGCGCACATGTACGAAACTTAGGGTTCTCAAGATTCTTAGATGTGATTGAATACGATGATAGACCTGCAAAAGTTGCCAGTGGTTCGAGTCTTTCTCTGGTGCAGAGCCATTTGCTATTTTTTTATTGAATTAATTGTTAATTCAGAGTCAACCTCTATTATAGTGTTTGTCATATTGAGATCTCTTAGAATCTCTAAGCCCTGCTCTATGGTCATTAGTTCCGCCATATTGTTGGTAGCATTCCCTAAATGACTGCGGAAGATGACTATTATATTCCCCTTGTCATCTCTTATAGCTCCTCCATAACCACAACTCCTAGGTTTCCTTTCGAGGCTCCGTCTGTATTGAATTTCAAGTAGCCAGGGGGGGTGGTGCCAGTGATCCTGCCTCATTGTAGAGTTTGTTGCAATCCGGATTGTGCCCTGGGGGACAAGCTTTTGTAGGCCTAGAAGCAGAAGAATGCAAGCCTCCTGGTGTGATGGAGGATTTTCAGGAGGTTGCTTCTGAATGGTATTTATAGTTTCTTTGAGTTGCCTTAGGCGCTAAGCTATTATGTTTTGGGGTGAGCTAGATTTATCATTGAAAATTCTGTTATTGCGTTCTTTCCAGACATTCCAGATTAAAAATCTTGGTATCAATGTCCAAGCTGTGTTGACTTTCTCATTCTCAGAAAGTTTTTTCCTCCAATTCTTTAAGGTTTTAGAGATGTCGTTTTCTCATCCCTGTCAGTTTGCCTGAAGATAGAGGCAACCCAGTTCCATAAGGTTGAGGTGAAGGTACAGAGGTTGAGAAGGTGATCCCTCGTTTCTTCCTGAATACCACATAACTGGCATTTGGATGGTCCCGCAAAACCTTTATTTCTAAGATTTTCCCAAGTCAGAATCTTTTTGTGATGTACAATCCACATAAACAACTTGATTTTCATCCAGTGAGGGTGCTTTCATAGGTCCTTCTAAATTTTATCCGGGTTTGAAAAATTGTAACCATTGGCAATTTCTTTGGCTTCTTTGAGGTTGAAGTTGTCCTCACTGCTTCTTCCCCATCTAAGTTGATCTGTGAAAGTAGAGATCAAAATCTTCCTCTTTTCCAGGATTGTAGCAAGAGCTTCAGCCTGGGTCTTCATAGGAGTCTCTTCACTGTAAATTGGTACTTTCCACGTTCTCCATTTATCATTGTTCCTTGTCTTATCCCAAAAGTCACTGACCTTTTTTAGTCCTTTGTTGATAGTGTCCTCTTTGAGAATATCCAGTCCTTCTCTACTTAAGTTGGGTTCCTGCTGCCAGTTATCCTCCCAAAACCAGGCTAGGTTCCCATTTCCAATCTCCCAGAAGCTATGTTTCTGAACTAATGTTCTGTTCTCCCAAGCATTGTTCCAAATATGGGAGCCCCGGATATGTTCGGTCATTCTGATCAGGTCCCATTCTTGCCAGTCCTTTGCATATTTCTATTTCCAGAGCTTGACCCATGGGTTGCTTGATTCGTTCAGCCATCTCCACCAAAGTTTGGCCCCCAAAGCCTTTTTGAGAGTTTCCGGGTCATGGAGACCTAAACCCCCATGAGGTTTGGGTTTGCAAAGTTTGTCCCAAGCTACCAGAGCCCATTTCTTTTTTTCTTCCCCTTTTCCCCAAAGAAAATCTCTTTGAATGTTCCTGATTTGTTGTGGTACTCCTCTAGGGACAGGAAGAGTCGAAAACATGTAGATTGGAATAGATTGCAGGACCGTCTTTGTGAGAACGAGCCTGCCAGCGAGATTTAAAGATCTACTTGTCCATTTGTTGATTTTGTCCTTAAGTTTATTAATCAATGGCTCCCAAACTTCCTTTCTTAGAGGTTTGTCAATGGGAGGTATTCCCAGATATTTGGAGGGAAGATGGTCTCTTTGAAAGCTGAGAATTCTGGAGAGGTTTCTCTGAATGGAAATATTAGTATTGAAAAATAATACTTTTGATTTTGTGAGAGTTACCTTTGTACCAGCTGCCAAAACAAAATCTTGCAGAATTTGTTTGAAAGCTTTGGCTTCTTTGACCGTTGGTATGCCCTGTAGCATGGTGTCATCTACAAATTGCTGATGAGTTAGACAGTCTCCATCCTGGGTAAGCTTGAGACCCTGGATTGTGACTTCCCCTTTGGCAGAAATGATCGCTTTGCCTAATCCTTCCATTATAAGGATAAAGAGAAAGGGAGAGAGCGGATCTCCTTGCCTGAGACCCCTCTAGGGCCTAAAGGATCTGGATGGAGAACCATTGAGAAGGATAGAAAAGTTAGCAGATGTTACCAAAGCCATAACACATCTTATCCAATTCCGGTCAAAGCCATAAGCTTTTAGAACTTCTTTGATGTATAACTAGCTTAGCTTGTCATAAGCTTTCGCTAGGTCCAATTGTATGATCATACCTGCTTGCTTATTAATCTTGAGAGAGTGCACTATTTCATGAGCTTGAATGATGTTATTGAGAATTTGCCTTCCTTCCACATATCCAGTTTGCTCCTCCGACACGAGAGATGGAAGAAGGGGCTTGAGTCTGTTTGCAATAACTTTGAAGATGATTTTGTATATTACATTACAGAGGGCTATGGGTCTGAATCGATCTGGATTCATTGCATTATCCTGTTTAGGAATTAGGGCTATGAAGGAGGCATTTAGAGCTTTTAGTATTGTTTTTGAAATTCTTGAATCCTCCACCACCTCTATTATGTCCTGCTTGACTATTTCCCAGCCTGCCTTGAAGAAGTCAACATTGAAACCATCTAGTCCAGGAGCTTTCCCATTGTGCATCTCTTTTATTACTTCTTTTACCTCCTCTTTTGTCACTGGTCTGTTGAGATTATAATTATCTTCCCTGGTCACCAGCTTTGGAATGTGTTGCGTAAATCTTTTAATAGCTAGAGATATGTCTAAGATAAGCTCCTCTGCTATATTTTGAAAATGTTGTACCAGAGGATTCCATCTCTTTATGTGTGCTTAGCTCTTTCCCTTGAGGATCTATGAGCTTTGTGATTCGATTATGAGCTCGGTGTTCCATGGTTGGTTTGTGGAAAAACCTTGTATTTCTTTCTCCTTCTTTAAGCCATTGCACTCTTGATTTCTGCTTCCAGAAGATTTCTTCCTGCTGACATCTGATGTCCCATTCCTGTTGGAGAGATTCAGCTTGCAATTTCTATCCTCAGTAAAGCCTTCCTTGATAAGAAGTTGGTTAATTTTTTGTAACTTTTGTTCCACTTCTCTTTTGGCTTTAAAAATGTTGCCAAACTCACTTTTGTTCCAATCTTTGAGTTTGACCTTAATGTGTTTGAGTCTCTGTTGCAGAAGGAACATTTTCGTGCCTTGAACGGGTAAATCTTCCTTCCACCATTTACCAATATTGGAGATGAAGTCAGGGTGAGTAAGCCAACCATTTTCGAACCTAAAAGGTCTGTTCCTCGGAGTGCTAATAAAAGAAGCTTCTAGCTGAATAGGCCAGTGGTCCAATCCTCCAAAAGGAAGGATAAAAGCATTTAAGTTAGGTCCAGAGAGGAAGAGATTCTCCGAGATGATGAATCTATCTAGTTTTGAGGCAACTTGGGAAGCTCCTCCCCTCTTATTGTTCCATGTGAAGGTTCCATTTGCTGTTTCCAAGTCCACTAGCCTCAAGTTGTTTAGGAAGTTCTAGAAAGCAATAGAGTCTCTTCCTAATACTCTAGTTCCTCCCTTTTTTTCCGTGAGAGATTTGACCATGTTGAAATCTCCACCCAGAATCTAGGGCATTACTAGGTGTCTTTCCCTTAGCTCCTCTAGTGAAGTGAGAAGCTTGAGTTTGTCTTCAGGTTTTTGAGGACCATAGACATTTGTGACCATATAGATTTCCTTGTCACCCAAAGGTTGGATAACCATTGAAAGGTAGTTCCTGGATGCTTCAGCATCCAGAATGCCAAATTTCTGAGGATTCCAAAGAGTAAGAATCCCACTCGCTGTGTGATTGGCTTTGACTTCTAGGTGCTCATATTTATTGAGCCATTTGTTATGTATCTCCCTGACTTTATCTATGGAACATTTTGTTTCCTGTGTGAACACCATATCTGGGTTTTCTTCTTTTAATCTGTTCCTGAGATTCCTCTGTTTCCTTTTGCTTCCTAAACCCCTAATATTCCAGGTCGTGAGCTTCATAATGATGGATTTTTAAATGAGTAGCTGGTGAGATCTTTCATCTTACCCGAGTTGATCATGAGCTTTCCACACTCTGTTAGCAACTCATTTTGTCTTTTTCTTCCTCTTTTCTTGCCTAGGTTTTTGGCCAAGTGTCCTGACATTTCCTCCATTGATTTGACCCCTCTATGGTCCTGGCTATCATGGCTTCTTTTGATCCTGAGGCTTTTGTCTGAGATCTCCAGAGGAAGAGCTGTTGTACTTTGTCAAACTCCTCTTGTGGTAGAGAGTCTATCCCTTTGTTGGTTCCCTGGTTTAAGAATCTTTCTAGATCAAGATTCTCCCTCTCAAGAATCTCCTGTAGTTTTTGGTCCTCTGTCCCAACTTCACTTGGCGTCATCTCCTGGTCCCTGCTTAGTTCCATGTTGCTTGGTATGGTTCCCTGTTGTTCATTGTTTTCCTGTATTATTTCCATGCTGTCTTCCTTTTCGTTCTCCATAGGATAGTTGTGTAGTGTAACGACCTCTCCAATGTTCCCCCCTTCTTCTTCTAAAATTTCAAAACTGTTGCGACTTGATAGCTTATTTTCACTCTGTTTCTTCTGGTATTTTCTTCCCCCCTCCTTTCCCTCTACCTCCCATCTTGGTGAATCCTTCATGATCTTTGCCTGTGTTAGTTCTCGGATTATCCTCCCTTTTATTTTGTGGGCAGTCTCTAAATAGGTGCCCATGTTCATGACATTTCCGACATCTAAAAGGGACATGTTCATAGTCCAATGACTGTACCCATTTCTCATCACAAACTTCTATGAGAACTTCATCCGGAAGTGCTCCCGATAGATCCATTTCCACACATATTCATGCGAAGGAGGCATATTTACCTCATAGAGTTGCCTCTAATATTTTTAGAAAATGTCCTATTTTATTTCCTATAGCTTTTAAGGATTCAGGCAGCCAGTAATCTAGAGGTAGGGAGTAAAGTCTTATCCATACGGGACCGATGTGAACGTTTCGCGCTCCGGGACAAAGTTCATTACCGAGGGTCTCATATATAGTCCTGTAGCAGCATAGAAATAGGGTCCTCCTTCAAACACTCTGTCTTTGTCCTCTAGGCTAGTGAAAACCACTGTGAAGAAACCCTTGGACCCTAGATGCAGAGTTATATCTCCCTTTGGTTTCCAGTTGTTTCTTATCCATGTGTACAGATTCTTCTCTGTAAGCCATATACCCATAAACTTGCATATAATGGCATACATCGCCATGTGATCTCTGTGCACCTACAATGCAAGATCATTCAGAATCACCCGGGATTTGATGGTTGACTTAGGTTTACAGGGTCCTGCGGCAGATTTGTACACAATTTTCTGACTATTGTCCTTTGGTCTCTCCTCCCTTCTAACTGCCCAGTGAGTTTCTTCTTGTTTATCAGATTTGCTGCTTTCCGGTTCTTTTGAGTATGTCTTCTTTTTTCTGGCCTCCAAGGGTTTCCTGAATCCATTCAAACTCGTTTCCTTGCTTCTATTTGATACGACATTACTGTAGGAGGGAGTGGAACTCCCTCCTCCTGGCCCCTCCATTGTTACCAGCTCGCTCCTCTTGTTGCTTCCTGTTCTAAACCCTAGCTTCGTTCCTACCGCCTCGAGAAATTCCTAAAACCATCATTCACCTCACGCTCGGGTAATGAGTGAGAAGAAATTAACAATTATCCCTATTCATCTCAATATCAATATATTCAACTTTGGGTTTATAGGAATTACTCATCATAATTTTCAACTTATTCAAATTTTTGCTACACAAATTAAGATATCTTTGGAGAATATAAATGAAGTGGAAAGAAAATTAAACCCACTAACTATTAAAAGAGTTATTATATTTTGACCGTAATTAATTCTTTTTATCAATCAAAGATAATTTATAAAAAATATAAATAAAAAAAAATATATAAAATTTATTAAAACAAAAAACTCTTAAAAAAATATACTAATAATTTTTGAAAATATAGAACAATTAAAATAAAATTAATATAAATAAATATAAATAAAATACTCTCTACAAATTCATCGGGTGAAAAAAATAAAAATAAAAAAATAAATATCAAAACTTAAATTTATAGATTATTTTTATAATTTATTTATCATTGACATCGACACGAAGTGGATTATGATATCCTCATGTTTAAAACTTATTAAACATGCCAAATCCAATATGTTATAATCACTTTGAAATATTACATATTCAATATATTACCTTCCATTTAAGATATGTTACATACTTCCATGCTTATAGTAATGAGAGCATGGATAACTTGGCTTCATTATTAGTACCTAACTTGTCCGGAATTGTACTTTTATCATGGATTTTTACTAATTGGTTTACTTTTTAATCATTTCCAACGTTCTTGGAACGTTTTTTATTAATATATATTTTAAAATGGAGGGAATAACTATATTAAAAATGAAATTTATGGGTTTTTTTGTTATAGTTTAATTAATTACTTCTACGTGAATTAAAAACAAATTAATACTCATCATTAAAAAATGAGATTATTTATATTGGCTTGTTGGTATATTATTCAAACATATAATATTATTTTATATACATGTTGTTTTGATTTTTTTTTATTAGTATAATAATGTTGGAATAATGTATTGGAGTTGTTAAATTTATATGTATGAGGTAATTTTTATTTTTATTTTTATTTTTCTTCGTATTTTGGTGAAAAATGTGAAAATGTAGAACAATTAACCTTTGTTCATAATATTATGTTTTTCTTTAAATACAAAGGTTAGGTGTTGTATTGTAACTATGAATTTATGCATTCAAAAATTCATTTCAAACAATGAAGAATAGTGATCTCATATAGAATTGTGTTATCGAATCCAGTAAAAAAAAAGCAAAAATGTAGAACAATTAGACTTTGTCCATAATATTATGTTTGTTTGTTTGTTTTTTTAAAATGCAATGGTTAGGTGATGTGTTGCGACTTCTTTAAGATCTTATTGAAAATTGAGTGAGTGATACAAATGAAAGAATTTATCAATGAGATACTCATTGCCTAAAGATATATATCAATGAACTACAACCCAACAATGTAATTTTTTAGTTGTAACAGTCTAAAAAAATAATTAATTTGTAAATGGCTAGAAGGTCTTGGAAATAATGAAATTTATATACCCTTGAGGGTTAGTTGAAGCAACCATTGGAGAGCGAGACACAATATCTCACCCCCAAAGTTGGGGAGGTGATGGGTTCAACTCTCTTTATACCCTTAGGGTGAGGATTCACAATCAAAGTCGAATGCTTACACCATTTACCATCCATGGATCATGGAGTAGGACTTGGAGGGTTTTCCACAAGGTATTTTCCTTTGAAGAAAAAAATGATGAATATTATACCTTAGACTTCCATATATTAAGCTATCTTGAGGCTTTTATAAGGAGCCTTCCCAACAATATAAGGTACATATTAAAGCATATCAATAGTTCTTTTTCATATTTTGGAATATATTTAAATGTCAATGTCACCTTATCTAGTCTTTATGTGCTTGGTGTTTGATCTTATATGATCTTTAGTTGTGCTAGACGTCTTAATTAATATGAGTATCATATCAATAACAACTACAAGTTAGAGAAGATAGTTTAAAACAAGGTATCAAAAGCATTTACAATCTTAATATCAAAGCGAGCATGTCATGTCTCTTCTCAAAAACATTTGTAATAGGGTGTTGCTACACAATTTTGCACAATTTTGGCTAAGGAAGAGAACCCATCATTTTCAACTTAGGGACTTAGGAGGCAATTCGACTTTATTTGGTTGCTAGTAGAATGTGGGGGCCACCCACATGGGAGTTCGAATTGGCCCATTTGAATAGCTTGGAGGGAAACTCGAATAGGTGGATGGAGGGGCCCACATGAGGCTAGGGAGGTCCAAGGAGTTACAAGGAGGGAGCAACTCTCATTTTGGATTCATTCTTACACCTTGCAATCAAAATTACTTGACTGTTCACTCTACTGTTTACCTGAGTCAACTCGCTTTTTAGCCATGAATCTCTCAAGCGGGAGATTCAACCTCTACTTCAGGGGACCATCTGTGCCCGCCCTAGAGAGGCAGTTCCATAAGTATTTCAGGAGTGTGTCACAACACCACCATTCAGCGACAACAGGGAGTGCGTATTTCTAGCTAGTTGGAGAATACGCAAGGGGAGTTTGGAGCTATCAATGATCAACAATTTGTCGGGGGAGTTAGAGCATTGGGAGAACAACAAAGAGCCAACCTTTCTTGTGAGTTTGGAGCCAACATCCCAACAATTTGATTTACAGTTACCTTGGCCTGTGCAGAGAGCCATCACTAGGCTCACGTGGGAGTTGGAGGAAGGAGTTGTAGAGTTGGAGCTGGCCATGAGAAGTAGGATATCACTTGGAGGGCCATTTGAGGAGGATTGCTGGAGTTGGGAGACAAAGATTGACAAGATCAGTCACAACAATAGAATTCGAAATTGGAGGAGGGCCAAGCTGTGAAGGGTCAATTTTTGAAGGTTAGAACCAAGGGAAACCCTTTCTGGGTTTTTTTTGGGTTTTGGGCAAGGATCACACTCCTAAATTTATAGAATTTTTTGGGTAGATCTAAGGGGTCAAACAGGGGGTCCCAAGTCAGCCAACAATTAGAGGAGCTAAGGGGAATTTGGGCCAAAATTCCAAGGTCAACATTTGGCCAATTCTTTGGTGGGTTTTTCTGGGTTTAGGCCAAGGAGAAAGAAGTTGAAATCTCATAATGTTCTGAGCACGAGAAGCAGTGATTCTAGCCCTTCGAAGTCAGCAGACGGAGTAATTTTCTGGGGCAACACAATTCAGTTTGGTGCAACAGTTGTAACAATCTTCAGTTCAACATTTTCTCACCTGGGTTTTGTCATGTTTGTCCATTGAGACAAGCCCAGGTGCACCATTCTATTTTACTATTGTATTTTCTCCTGAAGAAGTAATAAAATGGCTTAACAATTCTTTATTTCTAATGTTTCCATGGGTGCTTAATGTATATTTCGTTTTTCAGATTGCTGGATTGTTTACATGCTTTGTATATCACTTACATTCCTGTTTAGGAACATTACAGTGGTATCAGAGCCACAATCTTGGCTCAACCTGCGGGAAATATTAGAATCAAACAACATGGCGGTCACTTGGAATGAGGTGGTGAGGATACAACAAATAATGATTGATGTGGGGAATAAATTGATTCATTCCTCAGTTGGGAACCCAAACATGATTGCAACTGATGTGGAGTTATTGGGGGAAAACTGGAGGGCATACCAATAATTGGGTCATGGCATTTAGGCCTCCCTCTCTTTTTGGGAATTCTTTGAACTAAGGGGTATGCACAAACCAATGGAGATTCAGTGGGATTTTGCAGGGGTGATGAGAAGTATTAAGAAAAAAGATGAAAGAGTAGTTGAAGGGGCCATGATTGGAAAAGAGATAGTTGGGCATACATCCATTAATGAGGTGTCATCCATTGATGAGGTATTTGGGGTTGTGATCGAGTTCTCAGGTGATAAAAATGCACCACAAATTGGTGAGGTGTCGAAAGACAGCTCCATTGTTGTTGAGGAGCCGATAGGTACAGAGGCCTCCAGATCTACGACGAAGTTGCCAAAGGATAGTCGCCTACAGCTGATTGGTGAGCATAGTGTGCATATTGGGTTGTCTATGGAGGAGAAATAGAAGGCTCATGTCGAGCCCATGATGGAGGAGGATGTGTAGCCATCCCTCCGGCTAGCCATTGATGAGGGGCAACATAGAGGTCATGTGTTGGGTTTTCAGCACATTGCACTTCAGAGGCCCACTAGCGGGGTCTATAGCGTTATCAACCCACCCTTATGCATTGGATTGAGGGAGGCTGAGTTGTCTAGACATACTCGAGGGGATGGATAGGTTAGTAGGACTGGGCTGAGCATGATACCACATCAGCTTGGAGGGCTTGTTCCTTCCATAGAGGATTACACATTCGATCTCTCATTTGGGATTGGATGGCGAGAGGTACTGTGATGGTACTCGATGGAGCAGGTTGGGTGGATGGATACATCCATGGCCACATGTCAACAGAGGCCATGGATTACCAGAGGGAGTCGAGGGTCGGACTATTTTTGGGATCTAGGTGGGATTTTCCATCACATCATAAAACTGGTAGGTGATGGTAGTAGCTACGAGATGGATTTGACGCTTGATTGCACCCACATTTTCAGATCTCCATCAAAGCCCCATTAGCACTAGTGGCAGGGTGGTTTGACAAGCCAACATACATATTTCATGAGTTGTCTTGGTATATTGACGGTGCGTGGAGTCACAGGGTGACTAGATTACTTTGGCAAGAGATGGTAGGAGGAGGTGGCATCGACAAGCTATCAGATAAGGCATTGTATGGAGAGAGTGCTCTCTAAATAGCATATGGGATGCAGGGACTATTGAGGATAGGCATAGTAGTGTCATTTCCGTTAACATGTGGGGAGTCGGGCCACTTAGGTCTTTTAGAGTAGATGGGGGGATGTAGCCCACATCATGGAGGGTGTACTAGCAGAGCGATCGGTATCTTGACCCATGCAAGATACTGTATGTTATAGGGTGGTATGACAATGGGTAGTGGTACACAAGACTACATAGAGTTATGTTATAGGGTCCAATTTTATGTAGAGGGATGCAGTTTGATGCATATAGACCTAATGTTAGGCCATAGTATCCAGTGGTGTGCGGGGCTACGGAGTGAGGAGTAGGGGCCTGCAGAGGAGCATGGAGATGTAGGGTGGTGTGTCATAGTATGTTGGATTGTGCTATGGAGTGGGAGTGCCTCACATCGCATTGAGTACATGCGAGGAGTGACAGGTATCGTGACACATGCGGGACCCAGGCTAGTACATGATGGCATAGTCGTAGCCGAGGGTATATAATGGTGTATAGGGGTAGGTCATGGTGTACAATGTCATGTCCAGGAGTACTGGGATGATCGATGGCATGCAGGGGTGTATAGTGCTGCACAACGAGGTCATGGAGTGTTGCCTCCAGGGAGACCCTTGGACGGAAATACCAAGCATACCTTTGGGCGTAGTTCACCAGAATCGACAGGGACACAAATGAGCGATACTTGATTGTATCGCGGGGACTCACATGCTTGACCCTCTTCTACATCCCTCACATGCACAGTCAATTTTGTTGTCGACTTTCTGCACTTTGGGCATGAGCCACGGGGGACGAGGAGCTCACCTGAGATATTTGGGTGACACTCGACGCACAAGGGGGGAGAATTTTTAGCAGTGGATTTGGGTTGGTGCATCAGTTGACAGCCACATGTTGGGGGATGAGGTGATCATCTGTAGGGTGGCATATCGTTCATCACCGAGCCTATGTCTAGGGATCTAGTCCCAAGGGAGACATGTGCCACTCTTTTCTGAGGGCATGTGAGGGTCGAGCATGAGTAGAGGATAACGATTACCATTGAGGTAGTTTCCTAATATGTGTCCCGACTTCATACCTTATATTGGCACATTATCAAGAGGGCGAATGACAGACCCAGGGGAGATGGTTGGCAGGGACAGGAGGGATCCACATACCCTAAGTTGATTACGAGTATCAAATACCCATATTTTGGTTGCATTAAGGGGGTAGCTCTTTGGCACATGTGGCTTCCAATGATCATCGATACTACACAGTGGTAGGTACAAGGAAGATTAGCATGCATCAGATTAGCCCACGATATATGGATCCTATAGAGTGATCACATGTAGGGACTAGAGACGAGGGCAAGAGGGATTCCATTGGTTGATAGGGCTATGCCACAACATGTCTAGATATTGGATGCAGGGATTCAGTTGATCGATAGATCACTCGTGATGAGCAAAGTCGTGGCAGAGAGTGGTATAGTTCGCTCTTGGGATGACACATGGGGGTTCACAGAGGGTTTCATCATATGGGTAGGCAAACATTCTTTGTTGCTGTACAAGTTTGGAGTTAGATTTGGATGGGTAGGCCTGGGTGCCATGGAGATGCCCAGGCAGGATGTGTCTCGCCTCTTTCAGTATTCCACCATCGAGTTCCAGGAGAGGAGTATATTGAATGCGCACGATGGGGAGTATGACATAGTCAGAGTAGCGTAGCATCAGCATGGTGGCACCACTCTAGGACTAGCAGGGAACTAGGGCATCACAACTCTTCACAACCCTATAACCTTTAGGGATGCATTGACTACTGCAGTGGGAGATCATATAGATCTTCCATTGGGCTTTAGCAAGTTAGTGATGGAGCAAGGGACTTTTGGTACTTTCACCGGGTTGGATAGTGAGTGGAGCAAGGGGAGCTTCATGTTGGACATGATTGCATGGGATCCTGGTATTGATTGATTAATCTATATCAGGATAGTGCAGAGGTCAGGCACGATCCAGTGGCAGATCTGGGACCGTGGCACATTTTGCAGTGACAGTGGGGAGAAACAGTTAGAGAGGTTGCTTGCTTAGGCATTGCTTGAGGACAAGCGATTTTTGGTGCATTGGAAGAGATTCCTGGATGAGGATGCCACCTGGGAGGGTGAGCACATTTTGGAGCACCTAGCTATGAGGTTGCTTGAGGGAAAGCAACATTTGGGAGGGGAGGAATATCATGTCCCTTCTTAAATACATTTGTAACAGGGTGCTGCTACACAATTTTGCACAATTTTGGCTAAGGAAGAGAACCCATCATTTTTTACTTAGGGACATAGGAGGAAATTCAACTTTATTTGGTTGCTAGTGGAATTTGGGTACCACCCACATGTGAGTTCGAATTGGCCCATTTGAACAGCTTGGAGGGAAAGTCGAATAGGTGGATGGAGGGGCCCGCATGAGGCCAGGGAGGCCCAAGGAGTTATAAGGAGGGAGAAGCTCTCATTTTGGATTCATTCTTATACCTTGCAATCAAAATTACTTGATTGTTCACTCTACTGTTTAGCTGAGTCAAATGGTTGCTTAGCCATGAATCTCTCAAGCGGGAGATTCAACCTCTACTTCAGGGGACCATCCATGCTCGCCCTATAGAGGTAGTTCCATAAGTATTTCAGGAGTTCCGAGAGTGTGTTATAGCACTACCATTCAGCCACAACAGGGAGTGCATATTTATGGTTAGTTGGAGAATACACAAGGGGAGTTTGGAGCTATCAATGATCAACAATTTGCTGGGGGAGTTAGAGGATTGGGAGAGCAGCAAAGAGCTAACCTTTCTTGTGAGTTTGGAGCCAGCGGAGTCAACATCCCAACAATATGATTTACAGTTACCTGGGCCTACATAGAGAGTCATCACTAGGCTCACGTGGGGGTTGGAGGAAGGAATTGTAGAGATGGAGCTGGTCGGGAGAAGTAGGATATCACTTCGAGGGCCATTTGAGGAGGATTGTTGGAGTTGGGAGAGTAGAGATTGATAGGATCAGTCACAACAATAGAATTCAAAATTGGAGGAGAGCCAAGTTGTGAAGGGTCAATTTTTGAAGGTTGGAACCAAGGGAAGCCCTTTATGGATTTTTCTGGGTTTCGAGCAAGGATCACAGTCCTAAATTTATAGAATTTTCTAAGTAGATCTAAGGGGTCAAACAGGGGGTCCCAAGTCAGCCAACAACAAAGGGAGCTAAGGGGAATTTGGGCCAAAATCTCGAAGTCAACATTGGCCAATTACTTCGTGGTTTTTTTTGGGTTTAGGCCAAGGAACAAGGAGATGAAATATCATAATTTTCTGAGCATGGGAAGCAGTGATTCCAAACCTTCAAAGTCAGTAGACAGAGCAGTTTTCTGGGGCAGCACAGTTCAGTTTGGTGCAACAGTTGTAGCAGCCTTCAGTTCAACATTTTCTCACCTAGTTTTTATCATGTTTGTCCATTGAGACAAGCCCAGGTGCACCATTATATTTTACTATTGTATTTTCTCCTGAAGAAGTAATAAAATGGATCAACAATTCTCTATTTCTAGTGTTTCCATGGGTGCTTAATGTATATTTCGTTTTTCTGATTGCTGGATTGTTTGCATGCTTTGTATATCACTTACATTCCTATTTAGGAACATTACAGAGCAAAGATGATGTTGTCACATCAATTCAAATATTTGCACTCCAAAGACAATGTCCAAATTCATGTGGCTTTTATTGTAAGTAAATGACTTATACCCACCCTTATATCATAATTAATAGAAGTTCCAAATTTTAGGAAACCACCATTATAGTTCCTAACTATAGTAGAAACATGAGAGAAAAAAATCATTAAGGGTTTGGGAATGAGGGAGCAATGAACTTGGCACATAACAAATTTGGAGATGAAAGGAATCAAAGCAGTTGTCAAATTATAATAATGAGCCCACAACTATAATTGAAATAAACCTATCATTCACATATATTCAATCATAGAAACACTAGTTGAAGAAGGATAATTGAATTCCCATGCTTTTTCCAACACCACACTAGGTTCCTCAATTCCTCCATAAGACATAACACTCTTTATCGAGCCTTTGGTGTATATACATCAGTACGACTCTTGGATTGGATAAGATTGTCCTCCTCTTTTTAAAGAGTATTTAAAAAAAATAAAATAAGAAATAGGAAATATATATCCATAGAAAAGGTTGGAGAAAAAGTGTGGTTGTCCCACCTCGTGACTCACACATGCTAGCAACCTCATTTATATACCGCACTAAAATGATAGACTTAACCTTCGTTGGGAGCTCTTACATTCCCTGTGGTAGCCCTGATTTTTTTGTGTGTAAGCAGAGAGCCCTAGAAGTAGGTGGGATATTTCCATTATAGTGCCAACCTTTCTAGTTTATTAGGCACTGAAGGCCCTGGTTCCCTGGGATTGGACCCTATTAACATTCACAACTAGGCAATATTTCACACCAGGTGCAAGACAAGGTTGCAATGAAAGCTCGATTGGGAATTCATGCTGTCTAGTTGAGAGGGGGGACTCAAGCACTACTTCTCTTAGCCTGCTAGGCTATCACAAAATGGATAACATTTCCTATGTCCAACCTTTATCAGATTCATAGTTTGTTTCTCTCTACATGGTGGCATTCAATGCTTAGTGTGCAGGGTGACATGGTGATTAGAAGCTCTGGGATTGTTTTGGTTTATTTGGTATTTATTCAAAGCTCGGAGCTCATATTGGTACCGCTTCCTTTATGGTTTTCATCTCACCCTATTACTCAACTCATCTATACTTAGTCCTCAACTTCCCTCTCGATTCTCCCTTTGCCGAGTCTTGTTTGGTTTATTGGCCTTGGGTTATTTTACTATTGTATCCAATTTACACCTAACTATTATGCCACATTAGAGAATGAGATCCTAGTGGGTGTCTAGAGGTCGTGTCCCTTTAGGCAGGCCTTGAGCTCAAACGTGGTACCAATATGTTACCACCATATTCCACTCTACCAGTCCCCCTAAAATCCAGGTTGAAATTCATCAATTGGAGGCCTTAACCACCAAAGATCACCCAAACTATTTTGACTTAGAAATTCAAACTAAAGTTGTCAGTTGGGTGCCTGATCCTAGTCACACCAGGGGATGGTGCAGTCAATACTTTAATTCCATCACTCTTCAATGGAAAATGAATATCTCCTACGTTGAGTGCTAAAAAAAAAATATGAGGATCAAAATGAAATCATTGCATGCCTCAATGAAATATAGAGTCTAATGCCACCAACACTCCTACTTGGTCATCCTCGATGCCCACTTAACAGATATGGAAGGCCATATCAGTGTGGTCTTAAACCTCCAACATGATCTGGTGCACAAAACCTAACTATAGTAACATCCTCCGACAAATGATGATTGTCCAAAGCTCTTGGTTGAAGTTTTGGTTTCAAAATTTTATTTTCTTAGTTAGATGTATGGCAGGGATAATTGGCAGAAGATATGTTATAATTTTTTCAATTTTTTCAAACGATTATTTAACAGTAGGCTTGTTGAGAAATCCATAGAGTGGCAATTAAATGATTTCTCTTATTATGACATTATCTTGTGATGTTTTTCATTATTATTGTTTGATCTTTCGAATTATCTTTTCTTATCATTAAGACTAATTCGAAGAAAAAATATAAGAGAATACAAGATCTAGGCACGCTGCTAAGGAAAAACCCCCCCTCGAGGGGAAAACCCAGTAATAAATTCTTCCTTTGGTAGATTCAAAGATGAGATGACTAAGACCCTTACAATCTAGACCCAAGACATCTTCCATCAAGTCATCCTTGAAATTGTGATAATACCAAGACCTTGACTGTGGTAGCATTGGATCCTTCACATTGTGGTAGCATCGAATCCTTCACTCTGTTGTAGAATTGAATCCTTCACTGTGATGTATCACATAAATTCTCCACTGTAATCCACATTATCTCATAGAGTTATGCCGAGCTTGTCTTCTAAAATCATTTTTGTAATTTGATCGAGACTTGTCCACTATACTATCACTGAAATGCATCTACCATAGCATCGAACTGAGGTCACTTATCTGAGCTCCTTCCTGCAATGATACCAAAATCATCTCACTATTGTGACACTGAGACTGGGTTATTGTAGTAGCATTGATCCTTAATCCACATTTGATTCGAAATTCCCTTACTGTGATATCCAAACTTCATTTCATAGGTAATCTGAACTTTCTCACTATTATAGATGAAAAGTTCTTACACTTATATATCTATCTATCTATATCTATATATATATATATTTATATATATATATATATAATATATAATTATATATATATTAATATATATAAGATATATTTGTTTGTCCATGAAATAGGCCGACATGAATCCATGAATAGTTATGTCTCCATTTAAGGTTAGGCAGACATGTAGGCCAAATGGTAGGTCGACTTGATGAAGATTTGTTTGAGGTTGACAACAAGGATGACTTGATGGAGTCTTCAAACAAGAATTGACTTTGACAACAACCTAAAGCCTAAAATGGAGGCTTGACCTAAGACAATTGACCCAAGCATGAAACCCATGCTTTAAGAAGTCAATTAATAATAAAATTATTTTGCTTTCATTAGACATATATTACATTTTGACTTCAAGTACAATTATGAAGACCGAACCTAGTTACATTCTTCAACACTCCCTCTTAACTAGGGAGGTATTCATATTTACATAAAATCATAGAGGTACATGGAAGATCTCAAAACACATCATCTATGAAGAAGTTTAGGCACCACAATGCCATGGACTAGATTCCTGACTAGGGCAATCTATCCATTGGTCTCTCAACAATTTAGGCACCACAATAACCCGACTAGACTCCTAACCATGGAAATCTATCTGGGTGGGACTAAGATGGACTCAAGCTTTCAGCCTCTCTAGGTACCATCAACCTTACTTGCTAACCATCAACCTAAGGATCCAAGTGTGTATCTGAAATCAAAGCTCTATAACCAATACCACCTTTCCAACTTCGGGACCTAAACATCAACACAAAGTGTCGACCAAATTTCCTCCCAGGAAATTCTTCACTCACAAAGCCTAAACATTTCTTGATCCAACAAATCAAGGACAAAAAATCTCTCTTGATCAACCTGATCGGTGACCATCATGCTATCAAAACCTTTGAGAGATTTACCTGTACAAATACAACCCCAATTAATAATATACTTTCACATGTTTATAAACAAATACAAACCTCCGAGGTCATTCGAGATGTTGCTTCTCAACTCAGTAGGATTATCAACCGAATCTTTGACAGAAGATTCCTCAATCATATACTTTTCCTTCCTACATGCAACAACACATTCTTCAATCGAATCCATCTTTCCTTCTTTCAGAAGCACCTCAAAATGCATTCTCCAATTTCCTTCTCTCACTCATGGCCTTCATTAAAAATTACGACTATTAGTCCTGGTCTTCACTTATGATTAAATTTACTTACGATTATTTTCACCATCTTGAAGATGATGTACATGCACAACTTAGATAGCAAGTACAACCAAAATTATAGAAGCATGAAGTTAGCCATATCAAAATCTTATAATAACAAAAGCATTAGAATTTTCATAAATTATCAACAAGAGACTTCAATACTTCAACTTCTTGCCCAAGTTTTGTTACAAACCATAAATCACATCCACTCCTCAAAATATCAAACTCATCTAGGGTTTGAATATTATTTCAACAAGATGACAAGTTATTTCATATAGCAAACCTTAGAAGTAATTCAAACAAGTAATGTGTCTAAAAATTATCAGAATTCATATGTTAGACTCCTCATTAGGATTTCATACATATCCTGGATTTCATACATGAACTTCAACAATCAAAATCAATCACAGCTTAATCAACATCATGACTATCATCTACTAGGGTTTGATGTAAACCCTAGATTTGCATCTACAAATTCTCAGCAATCACTATATAGATTCATAAATTTCAGACGATTATACATACAAGAGAATTTAACTACTACTAGGGTTAAGCTGCTAAACCTTAGATTTTCCAAACAACATCACCCTAGACCATCAAACTTTGACTAGGGATTGTTTCCAAACCCTAAGACTCATGACCATTAACACTTAGGTCAACACATATATCTAGGAATTCATCAGCATGTCATAAGCACATCATATGTCAAACAATATTAATATGTTAGACATATACCGACCTAGAACATACTAGGGTTTCAACCAAATGGACACATACGTAGGGTTTCATTCCTAGGACTCTAAATACATAACAAGGGTTTTTCTTATAGGCCCAACCAAACCCTAAGGATCTAGGGTTTCAATTCATAACATAGCAAACCCTACTTTACCAGAAATTCAAAGGTTCGAGATTTTAGACAACATCATTTCAACCTTAACAAGTTAGGGTTTTCATGATCATACTAAAACCCCAAACATGACATCATAAAAAAAACTTAAAATACCATTTCTCAATAACCCTAAGAATTTTTTAGGGTTTCAGACATTAACGTTAGCATACCCTTAGGTTAGGGTTTTCCAGAGAACCTATCTAGGGTTCTAGAAAATCAATTTAGAATATGAGGAGGGTAGATTTATAAAATGATGAATCACCCAAAACACGAATCTTTATGATTCAAGACAACTAGACATAATTATTTTAGTAATGTAATGCAAACTTTAAAAATAAGATGATCATACCTCTAAGAGAATCTTGTAAGGTGTATAGTCTAAGACGTACCTGGAGATGTTCCTCGGCAAACCTTGTAAGGATTCCTTGAAGTGTTCTCTTGGTATTAAGCCATCAGCTTTTATACCTGTAGTACTACATACTTACAAACGCAACGTGTGATACCAAGAATCATGATTTCATTTCTCAAGTTAGATCATAATCATGGAGGATGGGATCTTATGATAAGTTGTTCATTCTTTCAATCAACAGTGGGACCTTTTGCCCTATATCCTAGATTATTTGTAAACTCTAGAAAATAAGTATTAAGGTTCTAATATGAGGTTTTTCGTAAGATATATAGGGAGTATTATCTTTATATAAGTCTAGCTATAAACAATGATCATATGAGAAATTTAAGATTAGGTACTTTGAAAATTTATGAACGTACGTACCTTGAGTTCACACACCTTTGATTTCATTAGACTTGTTGCAAGTGTGACAATACTTGATTTCCTTGAGTTGGTACCTTATGCTTTTCATAGGAAAGACTTCGGGTTCCCTTCGAACTGAATACTTCTTGTAGTCATAGATACCTCAGATTTCCATAGGCAGCTATTCCGAGACCCTTTTCCTCAACAAGTTGTAGACCTTGTTAGTGTCGGTCTTGAGCCCTCCATCGGTGATCAAAAGCTCTTTGCATGTGCATAGGTAGGTGTCTCATCAGTATCAGTTTTGCATCCCGTTAGGCATGCCATAAAACTGATGGAGGAGCTGGTCCTTGTTCCCTTCTTGGCTTTGCTGGATCAGATCATATCATTTAAATGAGCGTGTGTTACACTTGTTTTATTTTTGTCTTGAAATCCCAAGTCTTAGGTCTAGGGTTTTGGTCAAAAATCACTGCAAGGTCATGAGTCAAAGGTCTAATAGTCCCCAGCAAGCCAGAAGGAGGTATGTAAATATGTTATTGATATTTTTTCATCAAGTACAGCTCATTTATACCTTGTATTTAAAAACCCTGTTTTTAAACCCAAGGTCATGTGAAATTTGCAAAAAATAAGGAAAATTTTCAAAATTCTTCAAAATGCCAGCAATAACCCTGGTCTCCTTGCCAGAGTCCATCAGATAGTCAACCTGCAAAAAGAACGGAGTTAAAGCACTCAAAAGATCAAATTCAGGACAAAGTGAACTCAAAACAGTGTTAAAAGTGAATGTCAAAACAAAAACATTAGAAAGTGGGTTTGGTAAGTTAATTTTTTCAAATTGGGCCTATAAAGAGTAAATTTTCCTCTAAACAGCCTCATTATGCATTTGAGATCTTGCAAAACGAGTGAGAGGTCAAAAGAGGCGATTTGCAGAAAGTTGGAGTCATTCTCAGGGGCGCGACCACTTAGGCTCAATGCGCGACTAGTTGGGTGGGGCGCTACCACTCAGCGACCCCTCTGCAGTGCATTTTTCTAAAGGCCGCGACCACTCAGGCGGGGCGCGACCACTCAGAGCAGGGGTGCGACCACTCAAGCTGTCTTCTATAGAACCACTCCAAATCGACTAAATCGCCCTCTTGCTTGCTCAATTGATCGAGGTAGGATCTTCTAGTGCGTTTGAATGCTTGAAACATGAAATGATGGCCTTGCATATATATGTTTATCACCAAGAAATGTAAGGAGAAATGGACTTGGGTGATTGCTTGTTCATGTAGGCATTATGCTAGGGTTGATGTTTTTTCAAGGCTTTAAATCCCTATTTATTCCCTCCTTCTTTCCTATTAAATTCACAAATGTCATAATATGTTTATATCTTATCTCATTTGCAATTAATACTAGATTTCTCATCCCAAATTCCTAAAACCCTTTCCCTCCCCCAAATCCTTTTACAAAACCCTAATGCCCTTTCATGCATTCTACCCAAACCCTAATACCCTCCACACAGCAAGGAAAATAAATGAACAACAGCAAGGATAAAAAAATGTTATGTAAAAAAGAGAAAAGAGCAATAATATGGCAAAATGACCAAATAAAAAAAAAGAAGATATTGCTGTGCATAGTCATTGGAAAATAGAAGACACACTGCTGTTGTATATCCATAGAAAAAACAAGAAAATGCAGCTGTGTATATTTATAAAATGGACATATTGCTGTAGTTTTTTTTTGCAAAAGAATATTGCTGTGTCTCCCCAAAACCAAGCCTTGTTTTCCTCTTTACTCCTTCCCTAAAATCCTGTTTCCCTTATGACAAGATGTAAAAGAAGTCTTATTCCCTTATGATTAAATCCTAATAAAGTATTTCGTTGCAAATGATTTCCTAATGATGGAAGATGAGATGATGTGTTTAACATTTTGTGAATTATCCTTAAAAATCCCTGTTTTTATATATTTTCCCATTCCTTATTAAAAATCCCTCCCCTAACATTTCCCTTATGATTTTTTCCCCTTGAAAACAACATACTTCTCAGCATTTT
>APFE031208941.1:114067-163711 GCA_000404065.3 Pinus taeda
ATGCCGGCAATAACCCTGGTCTCCTCGCCAGAGTCCATCAGATGGTCAACCTGCAAAAAGAACAGAGTTAAAGCACTCAAAAGATCAAATTCAGGACAAAGTGAACTCAAAACAGTGTTAAAAGATAATGTCAAAACAAAAACATTAGAAAGTGGGTTTGGTAAGTTAATTTTTTCAAATTGGGCCTATAAAGAGTAAATTTCCCTCTAAACAGCCTCATTATGCATTTGAGAGCTGTCAAAACGAGTGAGAGGTCAAAAGAGGCGATTTGCAGAAAGTTGGAGTCATTCTCAGGGGCGCGACCACTCAGGCTCAGTGCGCGACTAGTTGGGTGGGGCGCGACCACTCAGCGACCCCTCTGGAGTGCATTTTTCTAAAGGCCGCGACCACTCAGGCGGGGCGCGACCACTCAGAGTAGGGGCCCGACCACTCAAGCTGTCTTCTACAGAACCACTCCAAATCGACTAAATCGCCCTCTTGCTTGCTCAATTGATCGAGCATACTTCTCAGCATTTTTGTAGGCAAGGGTAGCAGTTTACTCTATCTATTTGCTTCACTTTGCTCAAAAGCACCATGTCAACCACTGAAACCTATGAGAAAGGTGATGACCGGTCTTCTTCCACAGAAATCGAGGTACAGTAGAGGCCTCGTAAGGGTGGCAAAGGTGGTCATCATAGGAGAGAGGAACCCACCTCTTTGGCAGAATTGCAGGCCTGTCCTATGGCAGTGAATTGTTTCTGTTAGATGTCATGTTTTCAGTTCTGTGAGAGGCTTGCTCAAATTCAACACCACATGGAGTTGGCCTGCTTATTTGTTTTGCACCTTCATGATGGGCATGTCACTCTTGCAGGGGTGAATTTTGTACTATCTCCGGAGGTGATTTCAGAGGCTACCGGGATACCAAATGTGGGTGAGGTGTGGCCCAAGCGCAAAATGTTGGATTATGTTTATTTTGAGCCATATGTCAGGCCAACATTCATGAGTCACTTGTCAGGGGTCTTTCCCTTCAGATTCCTCCGGGGGAAGTATGCTCCAATCATGCGGCTTATCATGCATTACTTTACATGCGAGGGAAGATTTTCACAGGTCTTCTCTTGTCACATTCGCTTGTTGATGCACTTTACCCGAGTGAGGATGATGAACATCCCGGTTTTCTTCTTCCAGGACATTCAGAGGATGGTGTCCGTGTTTCAGAGGCAGTCCCCAGCTCAGCAGCATACGAGTTTGTGCCATCATGGTCTCATCCAGCTCATTGTTTCTCATCAGTTGAGTCAACAGGGCATTCCATGGGCAGACTTCATTTCTCATGAGTTCTTTACAGTGCCACCACAGCCACAACCAGAGCCAGAGGCCATTCATGAGGAGGGAGGTCCATCACACCAACCCGAGATTATTGTTCCGAGACATGTTGTTTCCCCACCGCAACTTACATATCAGAGGGGTCATAGGACCTTGTTTGCAGCAGCTCGACGAGTACTTTCTCCACAGCAGGTGGAAGGGGTCTCGTCATCATCATCAGGTCAGCGAGTGTTATCTCCACACCAGGTGGAAGGGGCCTCGTTTCCGACAATAGCACAGGTATCAGAGAGGGGCAAGCAGCCCATGATTGAGGAGAGATTGCCAGGTGATCCCGTTATTGATCTTGATGTCGGTTCTCCTAGCACAGAGCTCAAGGATATCATCCTAGAGCAAAGTACCGAGATCCAGTCACTGCAAACGAAATTATTGATGGCAAAATGGACAATAAACTATCTTGAGCAGCGCAACAAGCAACTTGAGGATGAGAAAGAGTTGGATGAGCTGTGGAGGATTTGAAGTGATCGAGTCATCAACCGTAGGAGGCCCGGTGACTTGTTGCCCAAGGAGAGGGAATCCATGCTTATCCGGGTGAATACACATTTAGAGAGGTTGTTGGCAAAGGCCAACCAAGAAAAGAAGCTACTAAAGAACATGAAGAATCATTATTGGGCAAGGATGCATGTTGGTAAGGCAAGGATAAAGATTCTTCAAAGGAGGTTGACCGAGGCTCTCAAAGGGAGGAAGAAGACCAACCCGCTCCGTATCTTGGCTGAGGCCTCTCTCACTCACCATGATACCCCTTAGCCTCCTCCTAGCAGCAAACCCAAGAAATTTTCAGAGTTTTGAAGCATTTTTGGTATTTTTGGGAATTTTACAGGTTTTGGCCATTTGACTGGTCTCACCTTGCGCGCGACCAGTCATGGGGACAGCTCAGAACGGGGAAAACTCTACATTTTTGGAATTGTCATGCAAAAATACGCTTGCCTATGGATGGGTTTCAGATTTTATGAAGATTTGGGCTCCCAAAAGCTCAAAATACATGCAAATTTTGACTTTCTGCCCCTTTTTTGAGTTGCAGAAAGCTGCCTTGGGAGAAATGACTTTTGAGGGGTAAAATCAACTCCAAATTCAAAAATTCTAGTGGGGTTGGAAAGTAGACTCACAGACCTTTCCAATAAGCTATCTTGCACCTGATTTGGACACCGGGAAGGCCCTCAAACAGAGCTGTCAATGCGCGCGACCAGTCAAAGTGAGGGGCGCGACCACTCAGGGAAATTTCACTGTTTTGACTAGTTCGGCCAGCAAAACACTGTTTTTACATTGGTTGACTTTTGAGGCATGTAAATGATGGATTTTTGTGTAATTTTCATGGCAGTTAGATACTTTTACTCTCCTTGAACACTTCTAGAAGTTTCCTTGATGTAAGTGGTAAATATTTAATGCATGGATAGGTTTCCTAAGTTTTAGAGGCAAGTTGTTTTGACTGCCTATTATCTAGTGATTAGTTTAGAATTAGTTGAAACAGCTCCTAGGAAGCTAAGCTCGACCCCTAGAGGTGGGGAAAGGAGTTAGATCTTCTATATTATGCCTTCTCTTACTCATTTTCATGGTTGGACTCTTGAGGGAGAAGCTCCTATTGTATATTTTACTTGTATCTCTGCAATTTGAGAAAAAGGAAGACCAGGGTTTTGCAGACATCATTGGGATTCTTGTGGACTCTTGTGTTGATGGTGTGTTCTCTTATTGTAATTGTAAGTGTGTTTATGTGTTCCATATCTTTCTTTACTGCAACTTCTTAAACAAATGAAGCGATAAAGTTTGAATTCATGCATGTCATGCTCAGCTTTCAAATTTGTTTAATGTTTATGTTTTCCACTGTCTAAAGAGGATTCAAAGTCATTGTTTGCCCTCTTTAGCTTCTCTTTTTTCTTCCTTGATCATTCATCTCAGCTAAAAGCATCAGCACAAACTCCTACCTTGCCCCAAAGACCCACCTGCAAAAACTGAGCTCAATCCCCGCACCCTAAATTGCAGATCCTCAACTTGCCACCAAAAAACCCCCAAATCAACTTTCAAATCAGTTTACTAGCCTAATATCTGTGTTACCTTGATTGGTCATCTCTTCCCATTGAAAATTTAACGAGATTGACCGGAGAGAGCCTTCTCATACCCCGTAGGGCTAGCTACGAGGTGAAATGGTTTGATGTTGCCTTGAAGGTTTGCCTTTCTCAGCCTGAGGTGAAATCTCAAGCGCTAACACCTGTAATGTTTTTCAATGGAAAATTGTATGAGGTGTTTGGCTGTAATGAGCTTTGCATAATTCTTTGTGCCCATTCCTAGCCCCATTTGTATTTGAAAGTGATGGGAAGAAGTTAGATATAGTACGGCACCACCCCCACACCCTGCTTCTTGCGATGATTCGTCAAAATAAGCCCATGGCTGGGTGTGATCAATGGTCTCCAGAATGATATGTTTGGAGGGTGGATTTTCATCATCTTATGGTATGTTGTTATAATATGCCAAAAATTGGGCAAAGATGGTGGGCCAGTGGGGAGTGGTATCTTGAAAGATGAGGCGATTGCGGGCAATCCAAATTTCCCAGCAGATGAGGAGGGGGAGGTTCCTGGCTTTTGATGGGGTCACAAATGTCCACCAATTGGACCAAACATCCCTGATAGTCTATCCCCTCCATGTGGTCTGAGAAGGTGTATTCGGGAGGACAATTCTCCAAATATCAACAATGATGGGGCAGGTGAGAAAAAGGTGCTCCACCGATTCTGTACAGTCTTTGCATAGGAAGCACCAAAAGGGTCCATGTTGTCCTCTCTTGATCAAGTTGTCTCCGGTGGGAATCTTGTTTTTCAAAATTGACCACATGAGTAGTCTGGTTCTAGGTGGTGCTTTGAGTTTCCACATGCCCTTCCACCATAAATCAATAGGTTGTGGTTTGTGTGTGTTTGCAAGACATATATATCCCTCTTTGGGTGAGTACTGACCATTTTTTGCATGTGCCCAAATAATCTCATCTTCCCCTTCAATTATTATGATATGAGATTCAGTTAAGGCAGTTGTGTAGTCTTCCTAGTGATGGTGCCATTGTTAAGGAATGATACTATGGGCAGATTTCCATGCTTGATGGAGAAAGGTGGATCTCTCCATGTCAGCAATGTGATTGATGTGTGTAATGCCAGAGTTGACAAGGTAGAGCTTGAGTTCTTCAGGTAACTTGTCGGCATTCCCACACCCAATCCAAGGGTCCAGCCCAATGCGAATAGATGTGCCAGATTGAATTCTCCAAGTGAGCCCATCTCAAATAAGTGGCAAGGAGTTTAGTACTACTTTCCAAATGACCGAGATCCCTATTTTGTTCTAGCTTGTTTGTCTTAGCCAGTCCATCATGTTATGGGGAGCTATGTACTTGGAGGAGGCCACCATAGTCCAGAGGCTATTTGTAGTGATTAGTTGCCAGCCCAACTTGGCCGCCAATGTAGAGGAGAAGTCTTCTAGTTTTTTTATTCCCCAGCCTCCCAATTTCTTTGGGAGGGTGAGCAGATCCCATTTTTCCCATGCAAAAATCCTCCCTGCTTGTTTGCCTTTCCATAGGAACCTGCAACCTAGGTTTTGTATTCTATAGAGGATTGCTCTAGGTATCCAAGCTAGGGACATCCAGTACATCACAATGGCTTTGATAATAGCGTTGATGAGAATGAGTCTTCTTACCCTGCAAATATACTTATGATACCAAATATTAATCCTTCTTTCTAGCTTTGAGATTAGCCATGTCCAATCAGCTATTTTGTAGCCATGTGGCTTCAGTCTGTAGCCTAGATATCTGAGGCCCTCTTCCAACTGTAACAAGGTGAAAGGAAACCCGTGAAGGGAAAACTGTATCTCATGAGGAGAGCAATCAGATACGGTGAAGGTGGATTTCAAGTTATTTATGGCCATACCTGTTGCAGTTTGGAAAAGGGTGATAAGATGCTGAAGAGCAGTCAAATCCCCAATTCCCCCATTGAGGAAAATTAACACATCATCCACAAAGAGGAGGTGTGTTATCATGCACCTTCCAGTGATCCTGATTCCCAATAGTTGACCTCTGTGGTGCATATCCTTGATAAGTCTATTGAGCCCTTCCATAACCAGTAAGAAAAGTAAGGGAGACAAGGGGCATCCTTGCCCGAGTCCCCTTTTAGAGTGAAAGAAGGGAGATGTTGCTCCATTGATCAAGACACCAAAGGATATATTTGTGATACAACATATTATCCATTTTATAACCCCATATGGGAATCCTAAATGAGTTAGGAGCATTCTAATGTATATCCAACTTACTCGGTCAAAAGCCTTTGATAGATCATCTTTGAAGATCATACCTTTAATCTTCTTTGTCTGGATAGAGTGTAGCACTTCCTGAGCTGTACCAACCACTTCATGAATCTGGCGGTCTTGGAGAAAAGAAAATTGTTCTGAGGAGATGTGGGCGGAGAAGATTGGTTGGAGGCAGTTTGCAATGATTTTTGAAATGATTTTATAAATGTAATTGCACAGGGATATGGGCTGAAAGTCATCGAAAGAGCTCAGGTTGTCTGATTTGGGAATGAGGGCGATGAAAGTGGAGTTAATGAAAAGACATGTTGTTTCATGAGAAGACAAATGTGTATAAATATAAGTCATGGATCCTCATTCTGGCCATCCAACTTGGTCAAGAATACAAAGGAAAATTTGGATATGAGGCAATAAAGAGGAATAGTTCACAACTCGTGAACTAAGGAGCATATCAGGGAGCATAACAAGGGATTCTCATTAGGTTTTGGTCATATTTTTAGGTGATTTTTCATGGGTTCTGGGATTATATGCGAACATATTTTCAGCCCTTCTCTTAGACCTGTTCTTGACATACATTGCAATAGATCTCTTCGACCCTTTTGGAGCATAGCCTTCTATACTTTATAACTAGAGTTTTGGCCCTGTGTAAAAGAAGCTTTGGCCCCGTGTTAAAGGAATTTTGGCCCCGTGTTAAAGGAGTTTTAGCCCTCTGGAAGGAATGTAACATATCTCTATAATTTCAGCCCTAAATGCAAACCTGTGACAAGTTCTGTGGACCTGTGGAAACTTGCAATAAAACATTTTGAACCTTCTACTAGAGTAGTCTACATATCCTTGTTGGATTAGATTTTGAGTATACATTTCAGGCTTATGGAGCATGCTTATATGACCTTGAAGTAGACATATTCAAGCCCTTTCTTAATCAATATTTCAGCCTTCAATAGAGAAAACTTGAGGTATAAAATGGAACTCCTAAGGAATATTATGAAATAATAGTGGAAATAATAAAATAAGATTAGATTACATCATTAAATTTTAGAGGGAAAAAAGAAAAAATTACTTTTTCAACTCGTATTTTCAACTTATCTTCCTAAGAGTTTACTCAAATTTCGAGTAGGAGCATGCGTTGGATCCAAAATTTAATTTCTCATCCAATGAGTACCCATATTTCATACTTTCAATGGATCCTGCTACATGAAAAGTTAGAAATACATGAAAAACATGATTCCAATCACGTTTTTTCATGTATTTCTCATTTTTCGTGTAGCAAGGTCCATCAAAAATATGCAACATGGGACTCCTTGGATGAGGATTAAATTTTGCATCCAATGAGTGCTACCACTATGAAATTTATTAAATCATAGGGAGGCAAGTTTAAAATACGAGTTGAAAATGTAGTTTTTTTTTTTTTTTTTTTTTTTTTTTACTCCAAAAATGGTGAATCACCCCCCATGGTTGACATCATCATCTTGAATGCTATTGGTTCTTATAAAGTTAATTTTTGCTGTACATTTTTGTTTTGAGGCCCATTTTAAACCTCAAAATTTTTCTAATGGGTGGGAGCTAGACATAGACCCTCTCTTGGACAGACCTTGGGCTTCTTTTAGAATAGACTTTTTCCTAATTTTGAGTCACCTATAATCATTTGTTAAAGACATTCTTGAAGACTTAATGGAGCCATTTGAAGATCAACTGAAGCATTTTTGAAGACTTGTTGTAGCAACTTATAGAGGACCTATTGTGCAAATCTATTGAAGACATCCTTTGGAGCATCCTTACTGAAGCTATATTGAAGCTTATTGAAGACATATTTGGAGCAACCTTGTTGAAGAACTTTTAAATCCTATTGAAGACATCCTTTGGAGATGCCTTGTTGAAGCATTATTAAAGGAAATCTTGGAGCATTATTGAAGACAATTTGGAGCCATTTATGAAGTAAGTATTTCTCATGAACTTTGATTTGAACAAGTTGGAGCTTGGAATTTGTTGAGAGGATTGGATTCCTTATTTTTACCAAGTAGGATCTTAGATCTATTCAAGGTTGGAGCCTTGAAAATTCAAATATTTTGTTGTATAGGTTGGAGCCTGATTTATTGTACAAGGGGATTGGAGTCCTCATATTTTGATCAATACAAATATTTTGGTTCTATCTCTTGTGTTTTGGTTTATTTTGTGATAAAAATCTTGGAGATGATAAAGTCAAGAAGGAAAAAATCCAAACCTTTAGAAGGTAGTTTGAAAGTCTCAAAATGAATGAAGAAGAAGACATTGTTTCTTACTTTCTCTAGGTAGATGAAGTTGTCAATTCTCTCAAAGGACTAGGTGAAGACATCAAAGAGAATAAAATTATCCGGAAAATTCTAAGATCACTTCCATACCACTTTGATGCCAAAGTCAGTGCCATATAAGAATTGAAAGACTTGGACAACTTGAAAATGGATGAGTTTCATGGAATTATTATTGCTTATGAAATGAGAATAGGAAACTCAACTCACAAAAAAATTTCTTTCAAAGTATTAAAAACAATAAGAAATCGGAAGAGTTGTGACTGAAATAGTGATGATTTTGATACTGAAACAAAATTGGTGCAATTTTTCAAGAAGATGAAGAAAGGGTCCAAAATCAAAGTAAGTACTGTCTAGTCAATTTAATGTCTTAAATTGCTCTACATAAATTATCAATCCGGGTATCGTAAGCTGATGAAGTGTGGTGCACCATATGTGCTTAGTTAACATTTTTCTTACTTCGTTGTTTTATAGATTTTATTTTGTTTTGGGGTTTTGTTTTTGTTGGATTCCTAAAGTGTCTAATGCAAATAGAAATCATATTCTAAGGTCTTAAGAATACTTTTAAAGGTCAAGTATGGATGTAGATTTCAAGACAAGGTTTATGTCCCTAATGGTAACTTCCAAAACTTAACACTTCAAAAGATCTCAAAACATGTTATTGATGGAATTAGTACTTAAACAAAAGTGTAAATATGCAGCTACTTCAATCAAACAAAATATGAAATAATGATCATGAAATCACTGCCTATGTTGCTTGTCTAAATACAGAAATAAAATTTAAGCTATTGCACTCAAAGAAATCCAAAAATTGCAAGTAAAGTAAAGCTAAAATCAAATTACATCAACTCATATTCTAACCCCTCGCCATTAGTCTCGCTATGGCTTTCAGAGGTAATCATAAACAACTTGAGCAATCTGATATCTATTTGCAAAAAAACTTAAAATCAAATTACATCAACTCATATTCTGACCCCTCGCCATTAGTCTCGCTATGGCTTTCGGAGGTAATCATAAACAACTTGAGCAATATGATATCTATTTGCAGAAAAGCAAAACTAATATCAAATTACACACTCATATTTCAGTCCCTCACCATTAGTCTCACTATGGCTTTCGAAGGTAACCGTCAATGAAATGAGCAATCCAATATCTAATTGCAGAAAAGTAAAACTAAAATCAAATTACACATTCATAATTCGATCCCTCGCCAGTAGTCCCGCTATGGCTTTCGGAGGTAACCATCAAGGATATGAGCAAATTGATTTCTAAACTAACTTAACAAATCAAATGAACAAGACTGAAATCAAAGCATAACTGAAATTGAAAAGTTAAAAAAAAAAAAAAACAAAGTCAACAGAGAGGTAAATCTCATATCACTATTTGATGCAAAAACATGTAAAGAAAAGCTAATCTACAATCAACCGGTTGAACACAGTTACATGAATTAAAATTGCATGAATAGAAAATCTAATCTATCAAACTTAAAAGCAATCAAATGCCATAATGAATTCAAAGCAAAATTACAAAATGAAATCTACTCTACCTTAACATTCTAATGTGCTCCATGACATCTACTTCACATCTCCTCCCATGTTGAGAACATCAAAGCTTTATTCAAATTTTTCAAAATCAAAAAGTACAACAAAGCTCTCCAAAGCTTTCAAAAGCCATCAAGGAAGAACTACAAACTCCAAGCTAAAGAACTAAAAGCCAAGCCAAGCTAACTGAGACTAATAAGCTAACAAATGAAGGAGAGAGATCTCATATTTATACAAAAAGATGAGAAGCCACCTCATTAATGAGAGTCCATGAATCTCTTCCTCTACCTCTAGAGTCCTAATCAAAATAAGAACTGATAAGACACATACCTTTTTAGAGTTATAATACAATTAGGAGATGTGACACATATCCTCATGATCCCATGATTCTTTCCACTCAAATTCGAATTTGGCCTTAGAGTGCCACATAAGGGTCTTCTAGAAGCCTCCTTTCAACCTACACATGTCAACAATCTCAACCCATTTGTTAGGTATAAACATATGCACATTATTTTCTAATTTTTAACCACAAATTCACTTAAACGACCTAATTACTAAAGTTTGGAAAAACATAAATGTGGCCCAATGGTAATGAAAGTGGGATGAATGTGGTGACATAGTAGTGAAATGGAGGTGATATAGTAGACATAATAGTGAAAGTGTAATGGAAATGAATGACATTTTCAAGACTCAACACATCCTAAAAATCTTTGCACAATCTTAACATTTGGAAGATAGTCTGTAAAAATTGATAAAGAATTCAATACATGTGGTTGTAATTCTATTTTCCCTTGGGATATGATTAAACCCAACTACTCAATCCGGGTTTGTGCAATGATGAACTTACCTAGGGAGGCAGAGAGAACTAGACCATGCTTGAAAACGACCTCATAAATTCTCTAAGTGTTTCTTATGTTCATTAATATCTTTGATGAAAATTAACAAATCATCTATGTAGACAATAATAAAATAATAATCTTTGAAAAGATCTTCCATTCTCTTTTGGAATTCTGATGGAGCATTCTTCAAACCAAATGGCATAACTGTCCATTGAAACTGTCCTCCAGGTACCACGAATGTTGTTTTATATTTATCCTCAAGTTTAATGCCAATTTCCAAAACCCACTTTTATGATCAAACTTACTGAACACATTTGCTTTGGCGATCTTTGATAACAACATTTCTTTATTAGGCAAAAGATATTTAAAGGGCACAAGAGCTTCATTTAGATCTTTGTAGTTGATAACTAACCTCTTTTTTCCACTTTTTTGTTCTGAGTGCTTGTTGACATAAAATGTTGGGCATGCCCAAGAACCCTTGCACGGTTCTATCAATTTCCTTTCTATCAGACTGTTAATTTATGCTTTGCAAAGCTCTTGTTCGGACGGGCTCATGTGATTTGCTGATGACTTTTGTGCTTTAATGGAACCTTCTTTTTGGAATGGAAGTGAAACAAAATACTTTTTCGTGAACCATAATGCGTCAAGGTGTTCTGCTGTATAGTCTTTTTTCAATTTGTTTACAATATCAAACAAAATGGCAGGGCCATGGATTTATGCAAGTTTGACAATGTTTTGGATCATGGAAAGATCTGTTACTACTTCATCAAAATTGCTTACCTCATCAGGTTTTACCCTAAGTGTGTATTTACTCTTAGCAGGGACTTGCACCTTGTCTCCTTGAATGTTGAAGATTATCATATTTTTTTCAATGGTGATTGGCCTACATTATCCCTCTTGAGCTTACAATTAGTAACCGAGGCCTACATTCCTCATCCTTGTCGTATAATCATTCATCTGGTTAAGAGAGGTCGACTACCTCCTCACACACCACTCATATGGACCATTCCACAACCTGCGGAAAATTTCAGGAATACAAAATTTATAAAGGAAAACATTCAAAATCATTTCAACACAAGGATTCCACACTCCTTATTGTTAACATGTGCCAATCTTTGACGCAGTGACTATATATACCAATAGGTCAGTGAAAGTAATCGTTCATTAACAATGGTTTCTCTTTCTTCGTGCTCTACTAGTTTTAAGCTATCTCAAGCTCATGATATCAACAAGGAATGAACCATTTCATGAGATCCTTACACAAAACTTTGACAATCCTCACTTAACCAAGGAACAACACTCTTCATCAGTAGCATGACATCACTTCAATGCAATAAACAGAGACATAATGATAACTATAAGCACAAAACATAAGAGTGCACTTATCTTATAAGAGATTCAACAATTGAGAGTGGGACTCTAACTCTTCAATCGACCATATACAAGCTCCACCCACTATTACTTGTAGTTGCCACCCCCGAGCCAGATTTCAGAGCCAGATTCTAGTGGGTTCTTCATCCTTACATGCAATTCACTGCTCTCTTATAATACTTTTTCACTTAGGGAGCCTCTGCGAGGGTTCTTCAGCTGGTTTGATCTCTCCAGAGCTCAATTGTTGTGATTATGGTTGCTACTCTCCCTATGTTTTTCCAATGTTCTTCTCATTTGCCTATGTATATGCCTACGAGCTTGTTCTCTTGCACAACCTAGGTACGCCATAGAGTGAGTGCCCGCCCACCCCCCCCCCCCCCCCCCTTTTAAAACAACAATTCCCTCAAGCAATCTCCTTCCTCAAGCACTAAAATCCACATCCCTTCTCTCAAACTTTAATTAATTACAATTTATTTACAATGGGAAAATACTAACTAGTCCATCCTCAAAGATCTCCGAAGACCCTCTTTTTCGGCCAAAACTTCCCCTATTTGGTAGTGGCTTTAATTAGTCCTCATGCATGTTTCCTATCTATTTATCATAAAGATGAATCAATCAAATACTATAAACTAAAGTTATCATTGATTATACTCTATCGAAGAACTAAACATTATGAAGCTTGATTTTTCTCTTTTTTGTTGTTTCTAAAAAATTATTCTTCCATAGTTCTAGTAATTTTTTGTACTCTATATTTTGATCATGTTAATTTGCAAAACCTAACTATAATTCAACATTTTATGGTTTATTCATGAGTTTAAATTAATACAACTTAGTTAATGGGCACCTACGGTTATTGGGTTTGTTAATGATAAGTATCCTTACAACCTGAAAAGTACTATTGAAGAGACATGACTCCACAAGTCCCATGTGAATTCAACATTGGCTCCATTATAAGGCACATTCTAAATTACCTATTCTACATTACCTCTACACACATGCCTTGATCTAAATTACATTGTACATTACCTTTACATATTGATGACCTACTAGGTCTATGCACCATAATCGGTAGCCTTAAAACACTAAGACTACACTACAAGTCTTAACAAAGAGACTTCAACCCTTCATATTCCTCACTCTCTGATTAAAATTGTGCTCATATCAGTTATACATAAACAAGGAAGGATTGGTTTTTAGAGTTTTACACTATATGGAATACCTAGGCATGATTAAGAGAACACATGAGTATGTTGACCCTTTATTGCTCGAACTCCTATCTCAAAATATTTTTGACCAAGCGCGACACTTCTGCAAACTAATGCGACCCTTCTGTCACTCGATGTGATCCTTCTGTCCAGCGCGACCCTTCTGTCTTAGGTGCGACCCATCTATTTTCTGGCGCAACCTTTTTGTTTTCCTACGTGACCCATCTACTCCTGGCAAGACCCTTCTATTTTTATAGAGCGACCCTTTCTCAACACATTCACAATTCTCTATCATTCATCCTTTGCCCTTCCAGCTCACGATTTCCTTTGGCTTGTTGTCTGTTACCACATATTCCTTCCTTATTTATTACCATTTGCATCGTTCTTCTCTACATTGGATTGAGAAGGACGACTTTTCTGATAGATATACACAGGTTCTCAGAGATGACTGGTCTCCAAAACATTAACAAAAAAATCTCTATTACTAATCTGATCATCTAACTTTCTGTTGACTGGAAAGAGGGTAAAACTGAGTATTCCCCCAATGCCTTTCAAGGCAAGTTCATATCTACAACAAACTTGAAATTTTGGTAGTAACTCAAATGTATTCAATCACTAGCACTTAACTCAATGATCTTCGCTACCCTTGATAATTGGATGTTAGATTCAATTACTATTTAACTCCCAAAGAGAATGAATTCTCAACTTGATTACAAATATAGATTGTTGGAATTGAAAATCATATGCACCGTAAGTTACCAACTAGCCACTCCTTCAGAAACAATTATCCTAGTGACAAGATAAACCATAGATATTTGCCATACCATAAGCACACAATTTTTCATCTATTAATTGAATTCAAATACACATCAAACCTGACTAGTTATACAATGTGGGCACACAACCCTGGTCTCTTCCATTCAAGCTCACTCCACACACACCTACTCTCTGCCTCTTCTCTACATGCTCGTAGGTTTACAATTATAGGAACAATTACATATTTAGGGATCATTCTAGGTCCATGATCTTCTCCATAGATCTCTCAACTAGTTCCTAAAATCTCTTAATGATCCCATGAGGATCTCAACAACATTTCTATATATAAATTCCACCTTTATGAGCAGATTATACCAAATCCCTCAATCCACTTTTAACTCAACTAATTCCTATTCTAGGATCTCCTAATCTCCAAGGTTTTCTATGAGATCTTCACAAGTCTAACATCTCTCATATTCTCACATAATTTGAGAATATTTACATTTAAAACCTCACACACATATTTCTCACTCAAATTATTAAAAATATACAAAATTTCCTATTAAGAAATAAAAAACATTAGATCGCCTAAGTCAACCAAATATACAATGTTTTTCTTGAGCAGGATGCTCCTGCATTAGACTCCCACATTAGAAAATAATTCATAGGCTCACATCTATGAGTTCTGTCACTTTTCTGTAGTAATTTGACAGTTACAAGTCTTAATGACTTGCTATCTCCAGGATCCCAAAACGTAATTTGTAATTGTCCAAATGCTATGCACCTTTGTTGTTGTTGCATGTCTGTTGTCTTCTGGTACATTTTCATTTCTTCAATTAGTTTCAAATTCTGATTGATCATCCCTTCTGCTGCCAGTTGTCTCCATCTGGACTGTCTCATCATCAATTTCCACAGTTCTTCAATCACAAAATCAATTTTTGCTTCCTCATGGAATCCTTTTGTCTCAGCAACTTGCCTGAGATCCTTTCTCTGCTGCAATTTTGCACATTCATTTTTAATCTGCTGGATGCTCTTTTCAACTTTTTCTTCCATCCATACATCCTTAATGTCTCTGAAAACATCTTCCTCTGCAATTTCCATTTGCTACTTCTTATCTTGAATCAAATTTACTTTCAAGAAGTAAATTGTCTGTCATCTTTCTAATAACATACTCATCCACCTCTTCTTCTCTATTAGTTAATACATTTGAAACTTGGAAACTAACACATATCTCTGTCCCAATCAAATCTTGAGACACTCCCTCATTTCTGACTGCAGTTACACTCTCATACTCCGGTTTTTCAACAAATACTCCAACAACTCAATTTCTCTTTGACACCTCACAAGTACTTCATCATGATGTTGTTTATAATCTACAATAGGTTCTTCTTCTTTCTTAACATCTTTTAGTAGCTGTCCTTCCTCTTCATTCATTCCTATGACTGTCTTCTTTTTGTCTTGAGACAAATCCGCCTCACCTCCTTCTTCAACACATTTTGCATTACTGTCTTTTTGTAAGCCTTCTTCAAGAGCTATCCTTGTCACGTCTTCTGCCTTAGCATTCTCCCGCTTTTTTTCTTCATTGATAACATTAGTCCAATTAATTGGCTTACCTCTCTGAGACAATGTTCTTTCCTCCTTCATCAGAATAAGATTAGGATCTTCTATCTCCATGACAACTTAGATGATTGCCTTCTCCCATTAAGTCACTCATCAATGAACTCCTTCTATTGAAACCATTAAAAGCCTTCCTCATCCAAGGGGTTTTCTTCTTCATATTTTACTTCAAGATCTTCATCCATCCTGAATACATATTCAAAAGTTTGCCTATCTCCTGCAATACCTGCAATCATACACAAATTTCCAGTTTTAAGAACATAATACCTTGCGGTCTCACTCGATGCTTCAACCACCAAGTCTTCTTGCTGCTCCGAATCCTTCATATGATTCAGAAGATCCTCTGTAGATTTCTCCTCTGTATCTTCATTGCTTTCAAAAAGCAATGGGACATGTTTTGGTTCACATACCAAAACTTTATTTACTCCCAGTAACTCTTCCTTCAACTGAGCATTCAATCTATGCTCCCACTTCACTTGCAATCTATGCCATTTGAATTTTATTTTCATAATCCAACCATACCTCTGGTCTTCCTTATTCCTCTGTAACATCTCCATCAATAACTGAAGAAAATTTTTTATCTCAACTTTCTCTCTATCAATCTCTTCTTGACTCTTTCTCATGCCATTTGCATTAGCATATTTCCTTCTATTGTGGCTTTCCTCTGAACCTCTGCAATGACTATCAACAACCATCTTCTCCTCCTCTGTGAACTCCATCTCGTTCACTTGTGGACTACACCTAAGCCTCTCTTTTCAGCAAGTCTCCATGCCTGCTTTTGATATCTCATCAAGCTTTTCTCCTTATGCTTAGCCTATTGATACCTTAACTTACCAAGCTATCTCCTTGAGCTTGATCTATGGTTCTTTGTCACTGGAACCATCTTCGGAGCAACTCTCTCGCTCCTCTTTACTTTTGCAACTTAAATCGACTTTTCTTGAGAACATTCTTGTCCTCTTTGTCCAACCTTCGGCTCGAACGTTTAGGTTCTTCTCCAATTTCCTTCAGAGTATCCACTTACTTTGTCTTCAAGAACACACCTGATTCTTCTTTTTACATCTCCTCTTGCTGTTCTTTGCTGCTAACACCCTTTTTGTCTGCAACCTGAAATCTACAAACACAATCCTCAAAACTAAAGTTAAAAATAAAAACATACCATATCACCTTCAAGATCTCTGCATGATCTTGTTCCACCATTCATTTGCACTTTGAATGGACTATTCCTTGTTCATTTTCCTTTGTAAATTCTCCTTAAGAGTATCAATTACTTCCCAATATTCTACCACACTTTATCTCTATGTGCCTGCTGCCTGTCATATTTAAAATGTGATCCTTTCTTCCTGTGTAATATCTTTAACAAATGCTCACAAAGCACACAAGTTTTATTTTCCTGGTTTGTTCTGTCAGTCTTTACTGATCTCCTCTTTCTGCAATCACAATTGTATCTGCATATACAACTTCAAGAGCATAACTCTGTTCTAGTTTTCACCAAAGAGCTTTTACTTGCTCTAATACCGAAAATTGATGACCTACTAGGTCTATGCTCCACAACTGGTAGCCTTAAAACACTAAGACTATACTACAAGTCTTAACAAAGAGACTTCAACCCTTCCTATTCCTCACTCTCTGATTAAAACTGCGCTCATATCAGTTATACATAAACAAGGAAGGATTGGTTTTCAGAGTTTTGCACTATATGGAATACCTGGGTGTGATTAAGAGAACACATGAGTATGTCGACCCTTTATTGCTCAAACTTCTACCTCAAAATATTTTTGACCAAGCGCGACGCTTCTGCAAGCTAATGCAACCCTTCTGTCACCTGGTGCGATCCATGGTGCGACCCTTCGGTCTCAGGTGCGACCCATCTATTTTTTGGTGCAACCTTTTTGTTTGCGAGCGCGACCCATCTATTTTCTGGCGCGACCTTTTTGTTTGCAAGCACGACCCATCTACTCCTGGCGAGACTCTTTTGTTTTTCTAGCGCGACCCTTTCTCAACGCATTCACAATTTTACGTCATTCATCCTTTGCCGTTCTAGATCACGATTTCCTTTGGCTTGTTGTCTGTTACCCCAGATTCCTTCCTTATTGATTACCATTCACATTTTTCTTCTCTACTTTGGATTGAGAAGGATGACTTTTTTGATAGATATACACAAAGGTTCTCAGGGATGATTGGTCTCCAAAACGTTAATAGAAAAATCTTTATCACTGATCTGATAATCTAACTTTCTGTTGATTGGAAAGAGGGTAAAACTGAGTATTCCCCCAATTCCTTTCAAGGTAGGGTCATATCTACAACAGACTTGAAATTTAGGCAGTAACTCAAATATATTCGGTCGCTAGCACTTAAATCAATGATCTTCGCTACCCTTGATAATTGGATGTTAGATTCAATTACTATTTAACTCCCAAAGAGATTGAATTCTCAACTTGATTGCAAATACAAATTACTGGAATTGAAAATCATATGCACTGTAAGTTACCGACTAGCCACTCCTTCAGAAACAATTATCTTAGTGACAAGATAAACAAGAGATATTTGTCATACCATAAGCACACAATTTTCCATCTATTAATTGAATTCAAATATACATCAAAACTAACCAGATATACAATGTGGGCACACAACCCTGGTCTGTTCCATTCAAGCTCACTCCACTCACACCTACTCTTTGCCTCTTCTCTACATGCCCATAAGCTTACAATTATAGGAACAATTACATAATTATGGATCATTCTAGGTCCATGATCTTTTCCATAGATCTCTCAACTAGTTCCTAAAATCTCTTAATGATCTCTTAATGATCTCTCAACTAGTTCCTAAAATCTCTTAATGATCTCTATATGCAAATTCTGCCTTTATGAGCAGATTTTACCAAATCTTTCAATCCACTTTTAACTCAACTAATTCCTATTCTAGAATCTCCTAATCTCCAAAAATTTTTATGAGATCTTCACAAGTCTAACATCTCTCATATTCTCACATAATTTAAGAACATTTACATTTAAAACCTCACACACATATTTCTCACTCAAATTATTAAACATATACAAATTTTTTTATTAAGAAATCAAAAACATAAAATCCTCCAAATCAACCAAATATACAATATTTTTTATGAATAAGATACTCATACATCACATATAAGCAAGCCTTGATTTAAACTCTATATACAAATTTGCATATCAAATAAAAAAAAAACCAAAAAAACCATTAAAACATGGTTTTCTATATACGAACCTTAATCTACACATTTCCATCTCAAAATAATAATAAAACATTGAAACCTTCTTTAACCATGTAATTCTTAAACAAAATAATAATACAACATTGAAACCTCCTTTAACGATGCAATTCTTAAACACGTGCCTATGTCGCTGAAACAAACATGTGCCTATGTTTCTCATCATCCTTAGTTGTAAGTTCACATGTAATGAATAGAAAGTCTTAATTTCAAGTCTTATGCTTTATGATAAAGTCATTTAAAAAACATTATCTCAAAAGAGAGGGCATTAAAAAACAAACATATTCAACATATCAACATTATTATCTCAAAAGAGAGGGCATTAAAAAACAAACATATTCAACATATCAATATTATAACGACTTAGTTTAAGAAATATTTTTCTAGTCAAACTTACTTTCCATTAAGTGGCATCTTGGAGCAATGTTGGGGAGACCTTCCAAGGAAATGTCCTCCCTCTTTCCATTGAAATGGGAACATGGCGCTATTGGTGTATGATCTTAAAAAAATATGGCAAAGGACGCTGACCATTCCAAACCCTATGTCATTTTATCAAACGGATTTAAAGCCCCTTTACAAATCTTTTAATTTCACCAAATACCTTTGACCGTCTCTATATAGCCTGCTTTCTTGGCGTGACTCTATCTTTGGGTGTCCAAGGCAGAGCAGCCGGCGCAAGTTTGAGCTGTGTGGTGTCCAGAGATAATTTCGGGCGGCGCAGAATACCTCTATCAAGTTTTGTATCGGTAGGTTCGGGTTTCCTCAATGACACTTCTCTTTTGGCAGAATTCTAGCCTCTGTTTTGCCGGGATTTGATGATTGGGGACTGCAGAATCTCTGCATGTCTTGATTTGAAATTGTTTTAAGTCTCTTCAATGTCTTCATGCTAGGGTTTTTTTTTTCCGGTATTTCGAGGTTTGTTGGCGATTTGGAAGTATTTTCTATCATTTTTTCTCAGTTCGCAGGATGAGAGGGGTGTCTGCAATTTTAAGCCATTAGGGTTTCAGGTCTGGAATATTATTGGAGCTTGCTTGCAATTCGTGCAGTAGCATCATGTACATTATATCTACTACATGTATATTTGGATTATTTGTATATTGTAAAACCCTTGGATTATTTGTGTATGGTAAAACCCTCATATATAGGCCGTTTGACAGAGAGCTGATTTCTCTAACGGCCTTCGGTGTGTTATAGGTTTGCTGGAGTTGCTGGAGGAATTTTGTAAAAGTCCGTATTTATAAAATTTGTTGGCTGTTTGTTCTTCTGGTATGTCGCGGTGCTCTGCCGCCAAGAATAGTTGACTGAAATACTGGATCAACCTATTTTCCTGAAATAAATTTCAGTGGGTACTTTGTTTCTACCCCATTTAGGAGTTAGTTGGTCGTATGGAATTTCTTATCTTATGGCATCTTGGTTGATTTTTTGCCTTATAACATTACACGTTGAGGATTTTTGCTATAGTGATTGCTTTAGATTTCTGATTCAAAGAATGTGTCATTAAAATAATACGTACTGCCTTTTGTCTGACGGCTATATGTAGTTCGGGGGATTCTCTGGCTATTTAGTACGTGTCAAGGGGAATGCATGCTTGCATAGCATGGGCCCAACATTCAATATTTTGTAAGCTCTTGCATAAATGTCAGAGATAATGACAAAAGGGTCAATTCGGGCATTGTTAATTATAGCGGATAGCTATTGATTAGAAGGCACATATGAAAGCTCTCTACTAAATCTTTTCGGGCAAGGTATTGGATAAGGCAGGCTGGATAAGGCAGGGGCAAGGTATTGGATAAGGCAGGCTTGTCTTCCGCCTTAGTGTTTTTTTCACATTAACGCTTATGATTGCACTGAAAAACAAATTGCGGCCAAATCATACAACGTAGATATACAAGGAGTAAAAAGGATCAGTTAATGTAGTAGAGATTCGTAACTTTAAAAGATTGGCTAGTGTTCGTAATTTCTTTCATAACCTTGAATACATGAGTAAATGTGGACAAACTGTGGACATGCAAAATGCAAAAACGCACATGTTCAAAATAAGTTTTGATGGTGATTTTTTGTCATCATTAGTGGTAGAATTAAAGTGCTCGCCTCTTTTTTATTTCTTCGTCTAATATCATTCATTCCTCCTCAGCCCCCTTAATAGGTGTTACTAGGTTGGATGCTTTCCCTTTGTCTTGTTTTGTTTGCTTAAGTGAGGGTTCTTGTATCTAGCACTTCCTCCTCGATCAGATTAACCCAAATCACTGAGCTTGGAGGTTGGGTTGAGGAATGTCTACAGGTTTAAGCCGGGTAAGGGGAAGTCCTTTGCAACTAAGGAGAATGAGGGGGGTGGATTATTGTGAAGAACTGTCTCAATAAATGCCTAAACTGAGGTTGGCATTGTTTGCTTAAATTGTGAATCTTGGCTGGTCAGAGGGTGGTTGGTTGGTTTACTTCTTTTGCATCTTCTTACCACTTCAATTTCACTGGGTTAGTTGTGATCTTTCACTTTTTAGGGATATTGGTATAGTGAGCAACAATATAGTCCTTGAGGGGAAACTGATTTGTGCTCCAAAATTTTAGGTCTATGTATAATCCTTAGCAACGAAGTTGGTTTTTGCTAGAAACTCTTTGCCAAAGTCCATGTTTACATATACATATGGGCATAAATAGTGGTGTATCTATGTTTCTTTTCCGTAGTTCTGAATTAAAATTTGCCAAGAGCATTACAAATGTCACTGAGTGAATCATAAACTCCAAAAATGAGAGAATTTGCCAAGAGCATTACAAATGTCACTGAGTGAATCATAAACTTCAAAAATGAGAGGGAGATTAGAGAGCCTGACCCAAGTAGCACAGGGGTAGATGTCAGAGGAAAGTGTCCTCTTTGATTTTTGGTTTCTAGGCACATGAGATTATTGGTGTAGATCTCCTATTGGTTTCTATAAAAGGTTGCCAGATGTGCAACATCTGTAGCAATTGGGAAGGCTAGGGTCTCTTGAATGATGTGGATCCTAGGGGTTGGGATACCATGTCCTTGAGCGTAACACCAACACAACCTAAGGATGGAGCTACATCAATTGTAGAAGAACATACTAATTGGATAGTTACCCCATTTTTTTTGAAAGAGTAGGTTGAATGTAGAGAGCTGCCCCCACCATGGGAGGACATGATGAAGACTTTGTCTATGGATGCTCTACATAGAGGTTTGGATGAAGCGAGGTCGCCAAGATGGCCATTGAGACTAGGGAAAAGCCACAATCATCAACTAGGGCTGAACCCTAACTATTGCTTGCTTGGAACTCAGATTGCAATATTCTTGTCATTCTTGCCTCTCAACAATTTAAGTCATATATTTAGCATGTAATTATCATCATCATCATCATTATTATTTTTGTACGAACTGGTTGAGGGAATTGATAACTAGGTAGAAACTCACCAGCTCAACACATGGTTAAAACTTTTGGGATGCCATTATAATCTCCCATTTATTTCATGCAAATCCCCTCATCATTTAGTGGGGGCTATCAAGGGATTCTTACTGAGGTGGGCGACATTAACACTGTGAGACCCATCCGCTTAGTCTGACCCAAAGGGGCTAGCATGTAATTATTCATTCATGTAAGAAATTTTGTTTTTGGTGCACAGCTTTTGCCTTCCAGTGCTAGTGCTATACTGTTCCTTATTGTAAATTATCTCTATTGAACATTTTAGGAGTGCCACTCTTGTTTCAGTCATTGGCTTGCTGATATCTTGTCAGGTTTCAAATGATCTATTTGTTCATGCTTGATGTTTGCTTACCATATAAGGCCAGATGCGTATCTTGACATTAGGCCAATGTCTTGTCAGCACATTCAAAAGTAAAATACTAATGTCATGTTTCTGTGTATCAATTTGATCATTCTTTCTAGTATGTGTGTTTGTGTGTACAAGGGACACCTGGCAATGAGCCACACTTTTTACAAGCTGGATTGGAATATAATTGTGATTAGCTACATCCCATGGTGTTGTCATTAAGGCTGTTGTACAGATTGTTGTATAAAAATCTATAATGGTGTACCTTCTTTATATGTGGCTAGCTCTTCTTTGCTTCTTGTTGTCTCTGTACACTTTTTACGATTCTAAAAATCCAACACTCTTATTGATGAAAGTGTTATCTGCCTACTGCAAGATACTTCCCTTGCATTTGGAATCTTCCCATTGTTAGGGGCTTGATCAAATGGTAGATCTCCAATGAATCTGAAGAAACATTAATCTGGATCATTGTTTCCTTCTGTATTCTGACGTCTCTTTAGGATCTTGAAGGCTAAATTCTTATAGACAAGGAATGTTGCATCAACAACCTGGCAACCTCCTTGCCCTTCATGCCATCTTCACTCGTTAAAATCTTCTCACACCCAATGTTATTAGAATTGGAATAGTTCTAGAAAAAGTTGACAATTTGATTGGTTCTGGGGTTGTATTAGTCCGATTGAAGGTTTCAAACTGGAAAAGGCTGCCCCCCATACAGAATTGGCCATAAATGTTAGAAATGGACGGTTTTGAATGGAACCAAACAACAAGCGGTGGGGACCATTTGAACTTAAATTTAAAAAAATCAACAAAAAAATGCAAAACACTAAGCCTAATTGTAGGCATACCCTAATGCTATTTAAATATGCTCCTATCCTCAATTTTACTCACACAATTCATTTGAGCCGTTTGGAGTGTTTGAGCTTAGTTTTTTAGGCTGATTTGGACAGCTTTTGAGCTTGGGTATCTTGGGCTGATTTGGAGCTAATTCAAGGGTTTATTTGATTGTAGAGTTGGGGCAATGTTAATTCAATTACGAGTCCAAGCAATTGAATTCAATACTAGTACTAAGCTTATTTTTGAAATTTGGAGCCTTTTTGTTGATGTATTTTACTTCAAATATCAACTGCAGTTGAAGCATATTTTGGATATATTATGGTTAAATCTGATCTTTTGTGCATAATGGTTTGGATTCACATGGACACATGTACAGCTGCATCTTAACTAAAATAAACCTAAACCCTAGATCTATTCATGGTTTTGGGGTTAGTGCCTTCAACATGCCTGAGAGATTTATTCCTAGGAAAGTGTGCCCACTAGAAGAGAGTTCTAGTATGCATGCACCTAACATGAGGGGGCTCTCGATCATATGCCAGACTCGAGAGCTGACCTGACTTGAGGGGCCCTGAGGGACAACTTGACGGAGTTATTTTCTTTTTAATCTTTTTCTTTTGTCTTTTTTTCTTTTTCTTTTTGATCCCGATAAGGTGACCACCTTATGAGATTACCGATAAAGCAAAAACTGAGAGGTACAACTGAATTGATAACTATGAGACAGCATCTGACTGGAACTGAACTGATGATGGTGCATTCTGCCCTCTTTTCTCTCCTCTATAAATGCACCAGTGCTCTTATTACCACTGAACAGATCTGCCTAAGGGAGGACATACTGCTGCTTCTATCAAGGCTGTTGTATGGAATCTCTGCTGGAATACATTCTCTGTATGCGCCTAGATCAACTTTTTTTGTTGGTGCTATAATGGTGCTCTGCTGGATACTTTCCAAGGAACTAAAAATCTAACAGCTTCATGGTGTTACCAGTTCAAAGCACAGGATCAAAACAAATTATCCTAAGAGTTATGTTAACATCTCAAAGCAGGTAAGGCTTCAAAATTGATAAAGAATTAACACACTATTGATGATTTTTTCGTATATAGACGAATTGGCAACTGGGCTTGGCTTGTACTTGCGTTACACATGGTTGATTCCAATTGCTACCACTATAACCTCTTAGGTGCCTATGTACATCCCTTCCGCAGGCACAGGTGAATTGGGGGGATTTGAACCTTTAACCTCCTAGCACAACATGATAACACATAATTTTCTTGGCCATTGCCAACTGAGCTGCTTCCCGGGGGCTAACACTCCGTTGATGATTAATACTGCAGGCATGTCGTATATTCCTCTGTAGGTCAAACTGAGTCAGGGTCAAAGGCTGCTATGGTAGTTTAGGATATCAGACTGGTACTCAGGTCAAAAAGAAAATTACATATACTTCATCAAGTGAATGTGTTGCAGACTTCATGCTTGTTTTCTATTCTTGCAGTTTCAATTATTTTTAATAATACATGTATTAAATTCTTCTAGGGTTTTGGTATTACACTTCATGTTTTGTAATTGCATCTGTTTGGAAATAGTGATTGCACCTTTTATAACATTATTCCTATTTCTATAAGTTCATTGCTTAGTCTAATTGTTTTTCATTTATGTTTCAGATATTTGATTAGGTTTCAATAACATCTGTGAAATATAATGGCGAGCATGCCCGTGATTACTGCTGATACAATTGCATTGACTGAGAAAAAGATGGATATGACACTAGGTACTGCATAATTCCCAGATTGTACTGTGTTGAGCATATCCAATTTAAAGGTAACTAATTGATTTGCTGTCGGCATTTGTTTGGTAAAATGCAGATGACATTATAAAGATGTCCAAAAAAACCAGTCAAAAGACAAGGAAGCAGCAAACTTCGGTAGGTACCAATGTTGTGTTCGTATTAATTTTGTCAAGGGAAATTAATGCTGGTGTTAATAATTGGCTTCAGCTACTGAGAACCTACAGCATCTTGCAGAATAAGAGCCAGCGTGCAATTGCAAACAAGTATGGTGCCACAAACATGGCATCCAAGGTGCGAGTTCAACAATCTGTGGCTGCCAGGTCATCGGCACTAAGACAGGCATGGAGAGCTCTAATTTATTTATTATTGCATTCTTTATTGATACTGTCAACTTTTTTGTTAATTTATTCAAATGTAATAATGAGAGATTGCATGTCTGGTTGCAGGGCAAGCTTGCAGAGTTGAGGTCTAGAAATGGAACTAACCAGCTTGCAGCAGTAAAGGAGGCAGCAAGAAGGGCAGCAGTAACACCCACAAGGACAACACCTGCTCAATGGAAGAAAAGAAGGTATTGCATTTTACATAGAATGTCTTCTGACAAGTTCTCTATCTTGTTAATCTGAATGCATTTTTATGTCACCGGTAATATTCTATCTTCTCTGAAGTACTAGTAGATGGCAAGTATGAACATTGTGACGCTATTTTTTAAATTAAAGTTGGAAGTTGATTAATTGTCCAGTTAATCACAGCACATTCGCCTAATCACATTACAACAGCATCAAATCAACATACTCTCTTGAAGACTGCTAGTCTAAATGCAGTATCTTTTGGACCTTGAGCTAGTTGGAGAAACAAGATGGTTTATCACATCTGTTGAGGTTGAGGTGTTTGGTATGTCCTGAAAGTAGAAACAATAATCTACATGAAAGCTGCCTATGTTCTACATCAGCTCTTTGATTTAGTCGGGATGGTAAAAGGACTTCAAGTTGTTGGATGTTTGAGGTGGACTTAATTTGGATGTTTGGGGACTGAATTATTGGAGAACTAAGGAGGGTCTCTATTTGTCAAAGTTTTTGGAAGTTAACGTGGCTTCTTGTTTCCTTTGAAGTTATACTGTGAAGGAGAAATCCTATTCTTCTTCCTTAATTATCTGGCACAGGAACTCGAACTCCATTTCATGATTGATTCATTGTTCCAATGATTGGTGAAGCTTTCAATTCAAGGTTTCTCTAGTTCTTAGCCATATGGTATTAAGACAACTTTTGGAAGCTATAACACCCTCCCATTAGAAGTCTTGACAGTATCATAAGTATACTATTTACTGAAAACAGAATCTTCAGTCCAGGAGAAATAATCACTGTGAGTCTTGACAAGTGTTGAAGTTACTGATTCCAGTTAAGGCTTCTTAATCCACATGCTTCTCACACAGTTCTGGAAGACTCAATACCCGATTGTTGTAGGCCTTTACTGGATATCAAACAAAAAAATCCAGGAAGTGTTTTTTTTTTTGTGATAAACTTCATTTAATCTCAATATAAAACGATGACTTCCGTCATACATGGGTTATAGTTGGAGGTTACTATTTATGATGTTGCCCCATTTCATTATCAGTGTCGAGCAAGTCTTTTGATTCCGCAAGATTTTTCTACTAGAAGTCAACAGATGTATAGCCTTGATGCCAACTTCAAGGAATCCAGTTACATTTATATGTATTGTTTGATCTGCATGTTATATATAAGTAGTTGAACTGGAATGCACCTAACAATGTAGCTATGAAACTTCTGACAGAGGCAGTGGTGCTAAAAGATGTCATCACTTTTTCCTACCTCTCCACTTCTCTCTCCAAGAATGAAATTACCAAGGCCGCTTAAACAAAACTGCAGTCTAAGTTGTTGAATTGCAGAGTTTTCACCATTGGGCATTCTTCATTATACCAGTGGTCTCTCACAGGCAGAATGTACTGTGGAAAGAAAATTTGGTCTTGTTTTTAGATTGTGAGGGTGATCTAAGCAAGACTATGGAAGAAAAACAGATAACTGCTACTCAGTAACCTTTTGGTTTGGATGCCTTTAGATGCTTGAGCTTTTGGCTGGCTTGTTTGCCTTTTTGTGTGTGTGTTGATTCAAGTAGTCATTATGTGTGCTACAAAGATTTCTGCAGAATGTTGTATCACGGTGGCATTTGAAATTCTGCTAAATCTTGGCAGTCAGACTCAATATTTTACATGGTTCTTGGTTTACCTAGACTGAAAAGTGGTTTTGGGATCCAGGGGTGCAACCAAACTGCAGTATTCAGTTGTACTGTGCATTCTGAATTGAATGTGAATTGCTGAATTACATCAGGCATTCTTTGTGGTCATCCATTTTTTGAGGCCGCAGGTTTCTTTTTGTAATCTAGATAATTTACTGAACCGAGGTAATATTTTTCTTCTAACTTGGCAGATAAAATGGTGAGATTCTCAATTCCTTCGGCCATCCTTTTTAATGCTGTTCTTTCATCTTTTACAAGATTCAAAATTTCCCAGATTAATTAGCATTATGTCAGAGAGATCTAGTTTTTCTAGTACTCAGGTCTGCCATGATTTATTAAAGATAGGGGTAAAAGAAGGCAAAGGCCAGTTTCTATCTTAGTACAGTGGCTGTCTGGACTCTGTTTATAGTATGGTTTGTAATTTGTAATTGTCACTGGATTTTCATGATGTCATTATCTTTTATATTGTTGATCTGTGTTAGTCTGTCTGTGACTTAATTTAAAATCAAATTTCTTTGACACACTTGTTTATTGTTTTAGGAATGGGCCTTTAATCACCCAAGGCAGCCGGCCTTTCTCCGTTGTTTCATCCACCAAGGTATAAATGTAGTAATCACATTCTTTTTGGATGAGAAGAACCTTTTTTTGTTCAGAACATTGTTTAATGATATATTTGGCATGTAGGTCAATGTGCCTGTAAAGCAAAGGCCACAGACTCTTGATTCTCTTTTTGCGAACATGAAGGAGCAAAGGATGAGGGCACAGCAGGCTCAGACAGGTGGGAGACAAACAAACTTTGCTACTCAACAAAGAAACTTTGGAGGTCGGCAAAGGAACTTTTTTGGTTACCAAAGAAATTTCACGGGACGCCAGAGATCGAACTAATCTAGAGGTGTCATGATGCAGCAACTGCCTATACTAATAACATCACTTCGAATGAAGTAGATACTAAATTGGTTTCGTAGTGCTCCTGATTCATGGTGGAGCATACGCTAGCAAAAGATAAGAAGGTGATGTGTTAAGTAGCAAAAAATGATAGCTGCGAAGTTGCAAGCCTTCCAAGATTATGCATATGGTATTTTGAGATTTTGGTTGTTCAGAAGTCCATTTGTTTTCCAGGTATTTTCTAGACAGATATTTTTTGACGAAGGTATTCTTCTTCAGTGAAGAAATATATTTTGTCAAAAGCTTGTGTCAGTTTTTGTATTGTGGAGCTGGCTAGTAAAGCATTCATTACGGGAAACCTGAACTTGCACCAGCAAATTGTTGGTGATTTATATACCATCACTGTTTAACGCTGTACAAAGGATCAATATAAAACTGTAGGTTTAAATTCAGAATATCAACCGTGTTAAACTCATTATACACTTTGGTAAAGGCTTCAGCAATTGAATTGATGACATTACTTTAGGCATACACAGGTTCAAATTATTTATGTGTTGGCTCTTCCTTTTAAGAGGGATCTTAAAACCAGTGTAAAATTAAAATCCATGGTTGTTCATCTGATTTGGGTAATTATATTTACATGTGTGGACTGCTGGGGGGTTTTAAGAATATTTGGTTACGGTTGTGCGTATCACATTTCTTGCTTTGATTTCTCGCTTTTACTTCATTTGACAAAGGTGCCCATTGATACTTCTAATGGGATGATGGTGACGGGTCAATTAGTAGTCTTCTATATATTATAAATGACATCTGTTATGTATAAATGAGAAATTTCCTGTACGGTTTAAAGAGGATATTTTGTTGTTTGTGAATTAATGAGATCAGATGATGGGCATTTTGCAAAGTAGTCTAGCATGTGGGTATGCTGCTATAAAAATTTGAACACAATTTTTTCCTGGATACCATGCTTGGCAGTGGAGGGATCCTGTCAAGTTCAGCTTATCAATTTTTATGTTTGTCACAAAACTGTTTTGCAAGGAATTTTTGTAAGTCGTTCTGGTATTTTGGGATCATGTTATATGAAGGCTTGTCCATTTTTTGGCATCGACGGATTAGGAGTGGTGGTTTCTTGAATTTGATTAAAAGCTACCATGCAGTTTTATTTGCTCCCAATTTTAATGCGGCTCTTAACCTCTTAAAGAATGTTTGGAAACCCTCTCTGTAGATCTATGTATAGGTTTGGTTCTCTTGAGGTGCCAATCTAGAAGCTTTCGTGGTTCAAGTTCCTGGCTTGATATGGTAGCATCCATCCTCGCTCTGGTACTAACATTGAAACGTTTTTTGAGTGGGTCCACTTGTCCCCAGGGCTGTTAAAATTCAGAGGCATATTCTTTGTTGGGAATTCTAATCCACATTAATATGAGTACCATATTACTATAATAATTTATATAAAGGTGATACCGTGATTAGATGAGTCTAAATCTTGACATGATGATATGATCTCAGAGATAGACCAATCTAAAGACAGTCGGTAAGAACTACAGAAAGATGTTGCATATATTCGCTAGTCCTGCCATGACTGGCAATGGGGATGTGCAGTAATCGAAGTGATTCAAGAAGAAATGGATGACATTGTTTAACAGTAAAATCAACACAACATATCTGCAGCATTAAGGACCAACCGATGTCATGCACACCAACTTTACAATAGGCTTTTGGCAAGGATGGATTTTTAGCCTATGAGTTGGTCGTTTGAAACTGACCTGTTATTTGGGATTTTTCCTTTGGAGGGTCCTGTGTCACTTGGAATGCAAATAGTTGAGTTGTATGTTTGGGGTCCAGTGGAGGTCTGAAATATAAATTATTTAATGCCTGTACTCAGTTGGCGTTTCAGGCACGATGAGAATACTCACTGACTACGTCTTATAGGCAAGGGTTGTCTGTCTTAAATGTTTTTGTTCTGTTTTGCTGGTTGTGCTTTGCCGTCTTGGGTGTTTTGTTGTTCTTTGCCTTGTTTGATTTATATTAGTTCGAGCACGTTGTTTGCTGAATGCAGCTTTGATTTGTTTCTAATTTAAATCTTTCCGAGCCCATGCACAATTGGTATATTGGGTTTTGTCTAATGAGAATACTCACTGGCTACTTCTATCGGCAGGGGCGGTTCGTCTTAAACATTTTTGTTCTATTTTGCTTTGTTCTGCTCACTGGGGCTACTTTGTCCCGTCTTACACATTTTTGTTTTACTTTGCCTGGTTTGGTAATATTAGCATTTTTTCAAACAACGTTGTTTGCCTAATTGCAGCTTTCCTTTTGTTTATAGTTTAAATCGTTTTAAGCCGACGAGCCTTTGGTATATTGGGTTTGGTCTTGTGTTGATATCATAGTTTACCAGTGAAAGTGGGTTGGTAATTGAGATGTTTGTTTGGGTCTGCCTGAAGGATGGCCTTGGGTCATTTGTAGGGTGGCCGATTTTCATCTTCTCTCCATCCCCACTCGGTAGCACATGAGTGGTAATGCCATGCTCGTCCTGTTTCCTCGTGCCCATTCAAATGATAGAAGTGAAAGACATTTAAATGGTGGGTAATCGAAGTGTACTAAACTAGTGGTATGGAACTTAAAAATACTAGCACTCAAGCAAGTTCTTTTTCACCACTCACCACATTCAATTTGGAAATGCTGCTCTCATTGTCCAGGTCACTTGGTTCGTCTTGTGCTAGGGACAAGGGACATAACTATCAATGTTAAAATGCAGCAAGGTTTTGAGATAAGTGTGAATTGCATTTCCCTTAAAATGAAGGGCTGGTCCTCTTGAGCCAGAGACATAGGTATGGATGTTGGAGTGCATTAGTATTTGAGATAAATGTGAATTGCATTTTCATTAAAATTATAGACATAAATACATGTTTTCATTTTTCAAGGTTTCTTGGATTTCAGGTGTGTTCACTTGAAACTGGATAATACAAATTATCATAAACCCAGGGATTAGGTCTTCAACATTGTCGTCCTTGACCCAAAGTGGTGCGAATCCAAGCAAAGAGCTAAAATTTGGAAGTGGATTGTTGCCAATCATTGAATGTGCTCTTTGAATTTGGTGATATAAGGAAGCTCACAAACCATCTGGGTACAGACACTGATGTCTTTTACTGAATGACGGTTTAAGGAAGACCATAAAACTCTAGAATCTGGCTGCTTTTCGCAATTCTTGGATTTTTGTTTGTTTGTTTAATTTTGCTAGAAGTTGATGTTTTCTCGATTGAAGTGTTTGCAAATGGTGATTTGTGATGATTACAAGCTTTTCACAATTCTTGGATTTTTGTTTGTTTGTTTAATTTTGCTAGAAGTTGATGTTTTCTCGATTGAAGTGTTTGCAAATGGTGATTTGTGATGATTACAAGCTTTGGAACTTGGCTGCAAGGCTCAATGGTTTGCAGAACATCCTAATTTAGCAAGAAGTTGATGTCTGTCTTCTAATTGGAAGTGCACTCTTAAATGGTGGTTCGAAGATGACCACAAGTTGCTCTTCTAATTGGAAGTGCGCTCTTAAATGGTGGTTCGAAGATGATCACAAATTGTGGTTGAGCAGGGCTTGTAAGTCTTCTACTAAATGGTGGTTTTAGGAGGACCACAAACAGAATCATGTTCATGTCTCTGACCCCAGCTTTGGATAAAACTTCGACTATGGCTTGAGGCTCTGGTTCTGGCTGTGGTTCAGGCTTATTTCTCCCTGTTTCATTGACAGGACTTAAACTTTAAGTTTCACTGCCAATCATTGATATTATTCTCCCTGTTAGATACAAGGTGAGAAATAGAAAGTTTTTCCATGGTACTTGTAAGGATGAAATAAAAAACTCTGATCATGTGGTCCACTCGATAAACGTGTTCATGTCTACTGAACATTCACCCATTTACAATGCAATTTAACTATTAAATTTTATCCCAAAAGAATGGTTGTTTATGTCTGCTGAACATTCACCCATTTACAATGCAATTTAACTAGTAAATTTTCTCAAAAAAATGGTATTCGCAAAATATCATTATTTTTTAGGCCAGGAGCAAATATAAATCTAGGAAGACCATCGATCTGGCGCTGTATTATCTATTTTCTCATAGATGACCTTTTACGTCAAAAGGTTTCTTTCCACAAAAAAAAACATACACAACACGATTCAATATGAATTTAAAATCTGTAAAAGCTGCTGCGGCACCAAATGCCCCTTTTCCAATCTTTCACTAGAAAAAAGTGCCAACATGTGAAGAGTTCCTGTATTTTGTATGATAGACGTTTTCCAAAAGGTTTCTTTCCACAAAAAAACACAACACGATTCAATATGAATTTGAAATCTGTAAAAGCTGTTCCGGCACCAAATGCCCCTTTTCCAATCTTTCACTAGAAAAAAGTGCCAACATGTGAAGAGTTCCTGTACTTTGTATGATAGACGTTTTTCACAACACATAACATTTTCTACATAACATCCTTGTGGTCACGGTCTCTAATCTTGATTTGGATCTAGATCCAATCTGCTGCTCGAACTAGGCAGACATTGGCCCTTCCGGACAAGGGGTCCTTCCCAAGTATTACCTTACGACCATTGCCCACCTTCCAGGTAATCCAGGGGAAAGCTTCCAGAAGACCCCTCCAAGTAATCGACCCTCCAAAAGACCCCTCCAAATAATCGACCCTGAAGGGGATCTCTATATTTGAAAGGACCTCGTCCAATAAAAAAACCCTTGTTATGAAGATATTTGTCATAAATAATCCCTACTCTAAATACTAGTACCGAAACAACCCTCCAAAGACATTTCGTAGCAAGCGTGAGGCCAAATCAATGAAGGTTTTTGAAACCCCAACCCCCTAGAACCTTTTGCTGGGAGTGCAGCTCCCATTTGACCAGATGCAGAAGCAGGCCAACATTTTTCTTACCTGACCAGAGAAAATTTAACATACACTAGTGAATCCTTTTAATGATCGATTTGGGAATCTTTGATAGCGTAAGCGAATAAACCGGTAAACTTTCTAGAACAAATTTTACCAATGTCATTCGACCGCCTAGAGAGAGCTCTACAGCACCAATTGCTGATCCTGCATTCAATATTTTTATGAGCTTTCTAGAACAAATTTTACCAATGTCATTCAACCGCCTAGAGAGAGCTCTATAGCACCAATTGCTGATCCTGCATTCAATATTTTTTATGAGCCATGACCAATCTTTGACATAGCAACAATTTTGGTTTGAGATGGTAGCCCAAATAAATGGAACAAGTGTCTAAAGGGGCCACCTTAAATTGAAGAACAAAGGTGATGGAATCAATGGTTTGCTCCTGAACGTTGTACTGAAGAAATATGATTTTTGTACGCTGATCTCCATTTCAGTCACAAAACAAAAAGTAGAGAAAATGTGAAGCAAATTACACCATTTAGAAACAAAACCATTTCCAAAAAAAAGGGTATCACCTACAAAAAAGTAGATGTGTTAAGTAAAGAAGTCTAGAAATTTTGATCTCCTTTATAATACCCTTGTCTTCCCTTGTCTTGGCCTTTGAAATCATCCTACTGAGACCTTCGATAATAAGAAATAAAATGGGGGGCAACCTTGACACAAGCCTCTGGAACAAGTGAAAAATAGGTGGGGGGGGTACTTTTGACCAAGACAACATAATTGGCAGACGAAACGCCATCCCATAATCCAATTGGTAACCTTAAGGTCCAAACTTGTATGAAGGAGAACAACCTGAGAGAGTCCCAATTTGCCCTGTCATAGGTTTTAACCAGGTCCATCCCATAATCCAATTGGTAACCTTAAGGTCCAAACTTGTATGATGGAGCAACACCCTAAGAAAGTCCCAATTTGACCTGCCATAGGTTTTAACCAGGTCCATTTTGAGGATCGTAGCACTTTGTTTTCGTCTTTAGAGAATGGCGGGCCTCATGTGTTTCTCCAATAGCGTCATGTATCGTGCGGTCAGGGAGGAACGAAAATTGTTTAGGCGAAACGAACGAGGATAGTAAATTTTCGAGTCTATTAGAAATGACCTTAGCTATGACCTTGTATATCAAGTTTATGCAATTTTTGAGTCTATTAGAAATGACCTTAGCTATGACCTTGTATATCAAGTTGCATAAAGATATCGACCAAAAGTCATTATAAGTGGGGTTTAGAGCATTTAGGGATATTAAGTGCTATGAATGTTGCATTGAATTCTCCAGACAACCTCCCCAATGTCCTGGCCTCGTCCCCAGGCTAGAAGCATTTTCCTCCGACAAGAAATTAGGAAAATGATGAATAAACTAGAGGTGATCCCGTATCCTATTGACACTATCCTTGGCGTCCTTTTCCAAATCTTGTTGGGAGGCACAGGGAGGAACCCGAATCATCATGTAAGTCCCATATGGAATTTTTAATCCTTCTATGGTTTGTAAATCTGTGATTTTTTTTGAATTGCCATCACCTTTCCTCACCCAAACCGACCTGCTTTTTAGACGCCATCGTTTGACACATCATTTAAGAATATGCATTTTATTGTCCACAAGTCCATTGCAAACATTAATGGATTCACTGTGATATGATTCCAACATGAGTATCGAAAATTTGAAAGATGCCTCCTTAATCCAAGAGATTGAATTTGAAGGGGTATTTGGAGAAGAGATATGTTAAACATCCAGCGGGAGAAATATTGGAAAGTGGCTTGACTTGACCTTAGGCCTCATCTAAGAGAGGTATCTACTCAAAATGATGACCAAAGAATCAACAATCAAGCATTGATCTAACCGCTCGGCAATCACCTAATTACCCATTCTTCTAGTTCTCCATGTGGCCGCTATGGGAAAGGGGCAAAACATCAATGAGATTTGAGTCATGTATGCGCTGGGAAATGAAAGGATTGGGTCTAGCATTTTCTCCCCAAATCTCACTAAAGGATGTGGTGAAGTTAAGATCCCTAGCGAGGATGAGAGAGCATTCCCGCATCAACCCACTGTCATATAAGTCTCCAAAAAGCTTCTCTCTTTGTAGGGACCATCGCAGTTTACGAGAATGACCGAGTGAACCAAACATTTAAGATGTCCTTTCATTATGATACTAGCCGTAGAGGAGAAGTTGAGGGATCCACGTTCAAGGTTCCATAAGACAATGAGCCCTCTAAAGTGACCCATAGTGTCGACCATGTAAATGCTCCAATTAGGACAGATTTTGAGAAGTTCTTCCTTGTTTTTTCGCCAGGGACCATGGTTTCCTGGAAGAAGATAACGCTTAGATTAGCGGGAGGCCAATTAGAAATGAATGATAAACAAATTGAGGACTTATAAAAGGGATCTAGAATGAGAGGGTTGGGAGAAGAAGTACCCCCAAATCGGTCAGCGAGAGTCGGATCAGATGGCTTGACCGATAGTGCAGGTATGGGTGTGGGAGGTAATTAGGTGGTCAGAGGATCTCAGACTGAAACAACGAGGACTGAGGGAGCCTAAACAAGCGAAGGAGAGGGTTTAAGTGAGAGGAGTCGAAGGATTATAACTTTCTTTTAATGGGTGGAAAGTTCTCCAAGTAGGAGCCCAAGGGATTAAAAACATATGTTCTATTGGGGTCTTTTTGGGGAGACAACAGATTTTAAAGCAAATCTGTCAATCAGAAGCATGTCTTCAGTAGAGAGAGAATTGATAAGCATACCAGAGAGAAGCAAATATGTCCAAAGCAAGCCCAATTGAGTGATCAATGGTAGGCAAACTGATAGCAATCCCTAGAGAAATCTTGTGAGCCATTAGGAACAAGCATGGTTAATTAATATTTCAATTCACTCTCCGATGGGGGTGACCAAGCTATGAGACAAGTGGCAACACGTTGGAGTGTGGAGCCCGCTGGGCCTCCATGCGCAACAGGTGTGCCTTAAAGGCCTGTTGGGACTTGGTCCGGACTCTTGCGAGCATTACATAATGTGCAATGTAGGTAGGAGGTTGGCCATTTGCAGTGGTTGTGCGATGAGGAGGTAGTGCTGGGCTAGACAAAGTAGTGGGGTATTGGCGTCCTCGCTTAGGCTGTGGCTTGGGGCGACAATGCAGGGCGAGCTCGGGGCAGGCAGATATGCGGGGGACTAGAAGCTGTAGTCAATTTGGCCGTGGGATTCGGGGGAGAATCGGACTAGTAGGCGCGACAAGGGATACTATGTCGGGGTTGGAGAGTGGGGTTGGCGTGTAGTCGTTTCCATTTCCTCACTCTGGTTCTATCTCTCGGTAGGGGCTGCTCCTCTGGAGAGGCAGTGCTGTGGAAAATTTGGGTCTTGGTCCAATCCTTGGAGTGGTTCGTCCACTTCAGACATTGGTGACGTGCCACATTGAGGCTTCGGCCACCTTGGACTCCATAGCGGCCAAATGGAACAATCTCCATTTGAGTATGGAAACTTTGACGAAACAACGATATGGTGACCAGAATGAACTGTTGGCCTACATCAACGACCTCCAACACACGCAGAACGAGCTCCTAGACTCCATAGACAGCCTTCCGCAGTAGCTCTGGTGCACAAACGACCACCTCCGTGCTGTGGAGACTCGGGTGGAACACATTGACTACCACATAAATGAGTGCGCTGCGTTATTCGCTGCCCCGCCACTGTTTCCCCTTAATCCACCCTCGTAATGTGTATCCCTGGATTTTTTTTTGTGCTACTTTTGTATCAGAAATAACCAACGACACAGGTTGTCTTCAGCCTTGTACTGCAACAATGATGTATTTTGATGATTTGGTGATGATGTATTTTGTTCTTGAAGTTCTGATAATATAATGCAGTTTTTTTCACTGACAAAAAGAATTAATACTTTAATCCACATAAAATAATTATAACTATTTTTTTTTTAAACACTTCACATTTTGCATATAGATATAATTAAAAATAATATGCTAAATAATTAATTTTTTTTTGGAAAAATAACAAAATTTATTGGTTTTTTTTTTGGTTGGTTTGTTTGTTTTTTTCATGAATTTTATATTTAAAAATGATAACACAGATATAAGTCTTCGGATTAATCACATAGCTAGGATTTGGTTGACGTTTCAAACAAACTAATGTTGTCGATCTACAAGAATAAATAGTATGGATGCATCATTACCTAGAGTTAGCCGTTGGGAATTCGCCGTTGGTAAATTAGTTGAGTAAACTATTATTTAAGGAGAAATCTAATAAAATATTATATATTAGATTAAAAACTTGCTGTTATAGAGTATAAACTATTTTATTTCAACATTTTTGATTATTTATTAATAATATTTATGTATTTTTATTTGTTATGTGTTGACTAGTCCCCATTTAATTGAAAACTAGTTGTTGGGAATAATTTAATATGATTATTTATTACTATTTTCAATGATAATTGGACAGAGGTTAGCTTAAAATAAAATAGAAATAGACTATTAGGTAAAGAATTGTTAATATTAGTAAGTTAGAAAGGAGGCTATATTATTGGGGAATGCATATTATAGTAGTATCAATACACTTAATAATAATGCAAAAAATAATAAAAGGAAGAGGATGTTCTAGAATTCAGAGAGATAAAAGGTCGGGGAGATAAAACAAAAATAAAGGCCAAAACAAAAAAAGGCCAAAAACTAGAGAGATGAAAAGGTCAAGAGGGGAGAAAATTCCAAAAGAAAAAAAGGAAAAAGAACATAATTTAAAGGGAGGAAAATAAGGATAATAAGGGAAAATGATGAAACTAGATTGAAATAAATGCAGAGCATGGATAAGAAAGGGTGGAAGAATCATGAAGAGAGCCAGAATCCAACTCTTACTCAATTTCCAACCATCGTCCATATTCAGTTTTTTGGCATGCCTCTCAATCTCAACCGCTTCCCTAAGTTTCCTATGATGGAAATGATCAACCCTAGCAATGACCTTGGAATTTTTAAGGCAAACATGGTGTTTTGATTTCTCAGCATGCTCGGCTAGCGCTGATGTGTGGGATCGAATGTGTCCAATCTTTGCAAAATGTTCTTTGATTCTTTGTTTAATAGACCTACCTATTTCTCCAATATAGGGAATACCACAGGCGCATGGAATAAAATAAACACCTTTCATGTTCTTAGGGTCAATAGGGTCTTTAACAGAGCTAAGAGAATTTTTAATGGTGTTGAGAGGCTTGAACGAAGAAGAGATATTGATCTTCCTAAGGAAATGGACAATCTTATTTGTGGTTCCTTGGATATATGGGAGATAAACCTTGGAGATAGGATTGGCATGAGCGGGTTTAACTCTTGGCGCTTTGTAGGCCTTGTGAAAGGCCTTGAGGCTTTGAGATCTCCTATATCCATTATTTTTAAAAACATCGAGAAGATAAGATTTCAACAACTTGAGATGGCTATCATCGAGATTCTTAGAGCATGGGTAGCAAGAGTGTTGAGAACCCCATGTTTATGAGCCGATAAATGATGAGAACTAGCATGGAGATATTGTTCTGTGTGCGTTTTCTTTTGAAAAGCTTGGTGACTTACAAAACATCATCCATTATAGAGAGGAGAATGTCTAAGAAAGGGAAGGCGTCCATTGTCAATTTCCATCGTGAACTTGATGGATTATGATTGAGAATTTAGGTGGGTAAGAAACATATCCAGCGTCTCACGACCATGAGGCTAGACGACACTCGACGTCCATTCTCCTCAATTTCCATCGTGAACTTGATGGATTCTGATTGAGAATTTAGGTGGGTAAGATACATATCCAACTTCTCACGACCAGGTGGCGAGACGACACCCTTCAACTTACCCTCTTTCAGCCCAACATCACGCTGCTTTGCCCATTATGATCCTGTCTTCGTCCTTTATCGCCATCCCTACCCCTCTCCGTTTCCCTATCATGGATCGTTGCATCTTCCCCAACTCCGGTTCTCCATTGTCAAACCAGATCTCGTATTCCAGCTCTGTTTCTCCATTGTCAAACCAGATCTCGTATTCCGTCTCCTCTGTGGACTCCAATTTAAATGGCAACGCTTCCAATTCTAATGATACGTATAATAATAATAATAATAATGAATATAATAACAATAGTCATATTTTATTTCCCCCGCACCCGATGAATAATATTAAGCATCATAACAATCTCAAGAATGATTTTAATAATAATAAATATAATAAAAATTGCATTAACTCGCTTAAGTATAGAGATAAGAATATTTTTAATATTAAGAATCACATGATTTCTTCCTCCTCTCATAATAATAATCATAACTTAGATTCATCTTCTTTATTTGATAATACTAATAATAATAATTCACTAATGTGTTTCAAGAATGTTATTAATCTTTCTAGCGGAAATTTCGATCCCTCTGTCTTTAGTCTTCTTCATAAAGGTCTCGATTTTTTCCCTTTCCCCTAATAAGATTCCTACTGATGACATTATTTGTAACATTGAGTACGGTATCCAGGACCTTCCAGATAATGTCAAGGAAACTATTAGGCAAGATTGTGTAGTTGTTCTTAGAAAGGCTAAGCCTCCCAAGAAAAACCTTAGGAAGGTAGAATTTCTTGCCCTTAAGTCCCTTAGGGACAACTTTGACATTGTCGTCCTTAAAGCGTACAAAGGTGGAGTAATTGTCATTCTTGATAACTTTGACTATGTTTGCAAGATGGTAGATCCTCTATCTAATAGTGGGAGTTACGCCATGCTTAAGAAGAATCCCATTAAGTCCATTTCTAAGGAAGTAGCAACCGTTATTAAATCGAATCCGTCTCTTAATCCTCTTTCCCGAAAGCTCATTGAGAGCAAACCCCTTAACCCCTAGGATCTATGGCCTCTTGAAGATTCGTAAATCTAGGGCTCCCTTGAGGCCTATTGTTAACATAATAGGCGGGCCTACCTATCTTCTTGCTAAATTCTTAGCTCAAAAGCTTAAACCTCTTGTTGGTTGCATTGAATTTTTTGTTAGACTCTGCCTCCTTTATCCAAGAGTGGAAATATGTCAAGTTGGAACCTGGAGATTTATTGGTGAGTTTTGATGTTGTATCCTTGTACACCAAAATCCCCATCCAAGAGGCCATTGATACCATAAATCACATCACTGACAAAGACATCGTCAAGTTAGTTAGCCTCTGCCTCACCTTGACTTTCTTCAGTTTCCAAGGTGAGTTCTATGAGCAAACTTGTGGCGTTGCGATGGGTTCCCCTCTCTCTCCTATCATCGCTAACTTATTTATGGAAGATTTTGAGACCAAGCCCTTAGCCACAACTCAATTTCGCCCTAAAAAATGGAAGATGTTTGTTGATGATTCTTATGACGTCTGGCCTCATGGTCATGAAACGCTGGATATGTTTCTTACCCACCTAAATTCTCAATCAGAATCCATCAAGTACACGATGGAAATTGAGGAGAATGGATGCATGCCCTTTCTTGACATTCTCCTCTCTATAAGGATGATGGTTCTGTAAGTCACCAAGTTTTTCGAAAGAAAACACACACAACAATATCTCCATGCTAGTTCTCATCATTTCCCGCCTCATAAACTCAGGGTTTTCATCTTTCTTGCTACCCGTGCTCTAAGAATCTTTGATGATATACATCCCGAGTAGGAGAAATCTCATCTTCACGATGTTTTTAAAAATAATGGATATAGCAGATCTCAAAGCCTCAAGGGCTTTCATAAGGCTTGCAAAGCGCTGAGAGTTAAACCTGCTCGCGTCGATCCTATTTCCAAGGCTTATCTCCCATATATCTAAGGAACCACAGATATGATTGCCCATATCCTTAGGAAGATCAATATCTCTTCTTTGTTCAAGCCTCTCAACACCATTAAAAATTCTCTTAGGTCTGCTAAAGACCATATTGACCCTAAGGACAGGAACAATGTTTATCTTGTTCCCTGCGCCTCTGGTATTCCCTATATTAGAGAAACATGTAGGTCTATTAAATAGAGAATCAAAGAACATGCTGCAGATATTAGACACAGTCGATCTTGCACATCATCCCTAACCGAGCATGTTGAGAAATCGAAACACCATGTCTGCCTTGAATATTCCAAGGTCATTGCCAGGGTTGATCATTTCCATCACAGGAAACTTAGGGAAGCAATTGAGATTGAGAGGCATGCCAAAAATCTGAATAGGGACGATGGTTGGAAATTGAGTAAGAGCTGGATTTCGACTCTCTCTTCATGATTCTTCCACCCTTTCTTATCCCTGCTATGCTTTTATTTCAGTCCAATTTCATAATTTTCTCTTATTATCCTTACTAACATTCTTTAATTTATGATGTTTTATTTCCTCTCTTTCAATTTTTAATTTTTAATTTTATTTTTATTTATTTATTTATATTTTTCTCCCCTCTTGACCTTTTCATCTCTCTGTTTTTTGGTCTTTTTTGTTTTTGTTTTATCTCCCCTCTAGACCTTTTATCTCTCTGAATTCTGGAATATCCTCTTCCTTTGATTATTATTATTATTTTTTTAATAAGATAACATATATATCTGTGGAAACTAATAGATTACATAATTTGGGTTGTGTAGGAGAGAGAGCCCAACACAAGACCCAATTGAAAGCCCTGAAATGGCCATAGAATTGTTTTTTTTACAGTGCAACCATGACAAAAGTGGGTTTTGATTACAGAGGTGGAAACCGAGAGGAACCCTCATCATTCTCAAAGCTGAGAGTATAGAAACCGAGAAAAGAGAAGAAAACCATAGCGAGGCCGACCAAGCAAAATTCGCTTTTCTTCCGTGATTAGAAAGCTCTTTGCAAAGGAAAAAAAAACAAAAAGGAAGATGACGAAGTCACTCCTAGTTGATGGTTACCAGTTCCTCGTCCAAACGAATGGGAGTCTCCTGAGAGCTTCTCTCTTGTTGCGCGGCGGTGTTCTGTCGACTTGTGGAGGCCCCAATGGCCTCTTTCTTGATGCTTTGGGATCCTTCAACAGTTTAATGGACCTTCGTCATTGACTTTTTCTTGATAACAGTGTATTGCGGTGCATCCCGAGTAATAAATCTACAGTGGTGGATGGGTTTGACATACATCACAAACTTCTCAGTTAGCCAGTCAATCTTTGCTTCTAAAGCCTTGGTATGCTCCTCCTGCGCCTACATTGCTAACCCCATGATGGTTTTCATTTTCCACCATGTTTTGATGGTTTGCGCATATAGGTTTTTGTGCACTCGGGTGAAGGCAGGGTCCAGAATCCAGGCAAAGTCAGCGTTGACTTCTTCAGTGGTGACCTCTCTACGGAGAATATTTGCTTGGGATTCTAATTCGACAATGTGTTGCTAAGTTTCAGGATTTACTGTTGCCGCGTAGCACAGAGCTGCGCACCTTGTAGAGGTCTCGTGCAAGTGGTGGGGGCCGAACCTAGGGACTACTAGCGGGAGGTTGCGCGACTGCGTGCACCTCCTCGACTGGAACAAGGGGTGGAGCAATTTTTTAGGGTCGTGAGAGAAGCAGATGGGCTAGGGAGCGAGGAGAACCAAAGTGCAAAGGAACAACGAAGAGGGATAAAGGCAGAAATAAGAATGAAGGGGAGAAGGGGAGGGGAAAATATATAGAAGCCGGGTGATGGTGGGAGGCCATGAGAAGGAGAAGGGGCGGGAAGGGGAAGCATGCGAAGTTATGATGCATGGTGGAGGAGGAATGTCTGAGCAAAGAAGATGTGACTGGGAGGCGACAGTCACACAAGGGAGAGAGAAGGTGGCAACACGAGCGTTAGAGTCAGGCGAGCCAAGGATGAGTCTGTCCGCATGCGTCTTCAACCTGTCCTTCCAACGGAACAAAGAATCGACCTTGAAATGATGAAGGGTACGCGAGCAATTATTGTTCGGTAGAGTGGTTATCTTCGTCATTGATTGATGCGCATTGCTGACGGAGTTCACCTTCCCCCAATTCCTGCCAAGCTCGGGACTTCAGGTGTAAGGTACCAGTTGTACCCTTATTCGCCAGTCTGTCCGCGAGTTTATTTCCCTTCCTTATGATTGCTTGAAAGTTGAGGCCAACCATGCTGCCAATTCCTTACTTGATCCATTTTATTATTTTGTTTAGGCACCAGCGTTTTGAAATTTTGTCCACCTCGATGCCCTGCTGAAGTTTTTCGCCAATCTGAATGGCCAACATGGAATCTCCTTCTACAATCAGAGGATTGAGCTTTAGGTTGTGCGCAGTGGTGATGCCATTTTCGAGAGCATGAAGTTATGCAACATTGTTTGTGGTTGAACCTATATTGCCCTCATATATCCAGATTATCTCTCTTTTAGAGTTGCTGAAGACTCCTCCAAAACTGGCTGGGCCCGGATTCCCCTTCGTTGTGCCGTCGTAGTTGGGCTTGAAAGTCCACTTCTCTGGCGGCCTCTAGGTGTTATTTTTGTTTTCAAACATGGAGAGGGGGTGACTTAGTGAACCTTGATCTGAAGGAGATCCAACATTGAGAGAATTCTCTTCAAAGAAGGTGTGAGGGGCTTTGACAATCCAAGTGGGTAGAGAGGTCACTGCTTCTCGGATCACACTTTTGATCTTCGAGATTATGATTTCTTCCTGGGTGGAGATGCCACAAAAGATTCTTGCGTTGCACTCCTTCCACAGAGCCTAGTAGATCAGACCAGGAATTAAATTCCATGCGCGGTTAACTAGAGGATGTGAGGAGAAAACCGATCTCCAGTTCGCGATGGTACTTTGAATAGATAAGGGGTCCCGATCAGAGTTGTTGAAGACTAGAGAAATCCAATCCCATAAATTGGACGCAAATGGGCATACAGTTAATAGATGATTGGGGGTTTCTTCTTCTTGCTGGCAAAGAGGACATCTCGATGGGCCAATAAAACATTTTATTCTTAGGTTGGCCCATGTTAAAATCTTTCTATGCATGACTAACCATAGAAAGATAGATATTTTTGGCCAGTGCTTCCTGTCCAAGATTTCGTTTCACTTCGGTTCTGGTTGAAGTTGATCTTGATTGGCTATGTATCTGTAGGATTCTTTTAAATTGAAGTGGCCCACTGAGTTTTTCCCCCATTTGAGTTGATCTTTGGTAGAGTCAAGGAGGATTTGTCTTTTTGTAGTTATGTTGAGAGGCCTGACCAAGCTTTGAGATTCATATGGGGAGTCCAATCCTCTTGTTCCATCCAAATTCTCCATCTGTCTTTTTTGTCACTCGTTTTCCAGTACTGGCTAACTTTTATTTTCCCTCTATTTTTCATATCAACCTTAATTTGGTGATAATAATCTTGGTCGATTTTCAACCTTTGTTGCCAAGCATGCTCCTAGAAAAGAGCCTTGTTTCCGTTGCCTATTTCCCATAAACTATGATTTTGAATGATATGCCTGTTCTCCCACGCTTGGTTCTAGATGACTGAACCTTTGATATTTCCATTTAGCCTGATGATTTGCCCTTGCGAGAGGGAGGGGGTATACTTTGCTTTCCATAGAATTCCCCAAGGTGGGTTGGGGTTTGCAATCCATCTCCATAATTTTTTGGCTCCGAGGACCTTTCCTAGGAGGTCTATGTCTCTAAGGCCTATGGCACCATCTTTTTTGGGCTTGCAAATTTTTTCCCATGCCACCAGAGCCAATTTCCATTTCACCTCCGCACATCTCCATAAGAATTTCCTCTGAAGGTTTTTGATTTTGTTTGAAATCACTTTTGGGGCTGCCAGAGCCGAGTACAAGTGGAGCGGGATGGCCTATAAAACAGATTTGACTAGGAGAAGATGGCCTGCCAAATTGAGAGATCTGAATGTCGAGTTGGAAATTCTTTTCTCCATCTTGTTAATCATGTTCTCCCATGTGGCCCGGGAGAGAGGCATGTCTGTAAGGGAACACCAAGGTGAGTGGAGGGGAGGGTACTATGGTATGGCTAGGTGTCTGGCGATGTTCTTGCAAATGGGCAACATAGTGTTAAAGAAGAACAACTTGGATTTCACGGGGTTGATGGAGGTTCCAGATGCAGCAGAGTAGTCTGATAGGATGGACATGAAATAGGAGGCTTCTTTAATAGATGGGATTCCCATGAGAAGGGTATCATCAACAAATTGTAGGCGCGTTGATGGAGGAGTAGAGGCACGGGGATGGATATTAGAGAGCTTATTATCTTACAGGGTAGCAGAGATAGAGTGGCTTAGCCCTTCAGCCATTATAACAAAGATAAAGGGAGAGATTGGATTCCCTTGCCTGATACCAATGGAAGGGTTAAAGGGTTGCGAAGGGGATCCATTCACGAGGATGGAGAAAAAAGCTCTCAACACCATAGCCATGATCCACTTGATGCTTACTTTGTGGAACCCAAACGCTGCTAGGACTTGTCTCATATAGTTCCAATTAATTTTGTCAAAGGCTTTGGACATATCTAGCTGAATCGTCGTACTAGATTTTTTTTGGGATTTAAGAGAGTGGATAAGCTCATGAGAGAGGATGATACTATCCATGATTTTCTTTCCTTCCACATAGCGAGACTGTTGATGGGAGATGAGGAGAGCGAGGATGAATATAATACAATTGGCGAGAACTTTGGAGATTATTTTGTAGATGACATTGCAGAGGGCCATGGGCCTAAATTTTTCCAGGGAATCAGCAGAACTACCTTTGGGAATCAGAGTTAGGAAGTTGGAGTCAAGGGATTTAAGGATAGACTTTTGAATTCAAGATTCTTCCATAAGGGCATGCATTTCCAAATTGATGATAGGACAATAAGATTTGTAGAAATCAATGGTGAAACCATCTGGACCTGGTGCTTTTCCATTGGGAATTCCCATGACCACATCTTCCACTTCCTGGAGGGAGACTTTCCTTAGGAGCATTTTATTATGGTCCTCCGTGAGGATTTTGGGGATATGCTTGGTGATTTTTTTGATGTCCTGACCCTGGTCCTTCCTTGGCTCTTTGAGAAGAGAGATGAAATAGTGATTGAGCTTTGTTTGCAACTCCTCTTGAGAGTGAATGAGATGACAATCTTGGTTCTTCAAAGCCAGAATTTTGTTGTTTCTCCTATGATGTATGATTGTTTTATGGAAAAAAGTTGTGTTCCTTTCCCTACATTTCAACCAATTTATTCTAGATTTTTGTTGCCACAACTTTTCTTCCTGAATGGCTCTTTCCTCCCAACTTTGTTGTAGTTGTTGTTCCTCTTGCTTACTGTTCTTCTTTAGCCCTTCTTCAATTATGTTTTGTTGGAGAAGTTCCAGTTAATGCTCCAAGTTTTTTTATCTGTGATGATGTTACCAAATGTATCTTTGTTCCATTTTTTGATTTCCTCTTTGATATGTTTTAACTTTTGTTGGAAAGTGTACATTTTGTTTCCAGTTCTGATGGGAGTGTAAGTCCACAATTGTTTCATTTTTTCCATGAAGTCTTGGTGATCCAACCAGAAGGCCTCGGATCTGAAAGGCTTATTTTTTAGACCATTGGAAATTTGAATATTGAGAGAGATTTGCCAGTGATTAGAGCCTGCTTGCGGTAGGATTCTCGCCTTCGTTTCCCAGGAGGTGAGATAATTTGCGTCAGATAAAAGGAAGCTAAACGTGAGGCAATTTGATGGTCTCCTCCTCTTCTGTTATTCCAGGTGAAAATGCCATTGCCGGTGGGAATGTCGATGAGGTTGAGGTTTTCGATGGTGGCGAGGAAAGCCTCCGAGTCCTTATCGAGCTTCCGGATACCTCCTTTATTCTCAGACAAGTTAGTTATCATATTAAAATCATCTGCTATGATTTTGAGAGGACAGTGAAGAGGGTTGAGGAGATTGGAGATGATTTGAAGCATCTTGATACAGTTTGTCACCTTGTGCGGGGCATAAATATTAGTTATGAAAATGCTCTCATTGGTACCTATGATTTTCAAGATCACTATTATGGAATGATGAGTGGCCAGAGAGGATATGAGGTCGAATTTGGAGTTTTTACAAAAGTTCATTATGCCCCCCGCTGTACTTGTAGCCATGCTGGCCAAGGCGCTGTGAGGCTTGAAGCAAGAGTTGAGAAGGAGGGGTGGGGTGAGTCAAATCAAGTTTAGTTTCTTGAATTAGCAGGATGTCAAGATGATCAAACATGATTATGTTTTTTAAGATACGTTTCTTCCCGGAATTGTTCAGTCCCCTAATATTCCAAGAGATGCAATTCATTGACATGGAGATGGGTATAGAGCCAGAGCCTTTACTTTTCCTTCGTTGATTAATTTGGCGCCCAGTTCTTGGAGGAATTGACTAGTGGTCTTTCGACCTTGCTTTCGGCTTAAGCCTTTGAGGTTGAGTCCTTCTACTGGAATATTTACTAATATGCTCTTTGAAACTATGCTTTCTTGTGCCGAATAGTGAGCTTTGAGTTTTAGTTCTTCATGGAGGAGATAAGCTCCTTCGATTTTTTGTAGTTGTTGTTATGATATGGAATTTATTCCTTTTTGTTTCCATTCCTTTGCAATTGTTGCAAGGTCTACCCCCTCTAGAGATTCCATTGTGGCATTTTCCTCTAGTGTTTCCTCTATTTCTATTTGCTCCATTTCTGTATCCTCTTGCTCATGATCCTTTCCTCTGTTGGTATAACTTGTATCCCTCTCATCGTGTTTGTTGTCTACTGGGATCATTTCTTCGTCTCCTACTTCATCTCCTATTAGTTCGTTGGGATGCCTTTCCTCCTGGGCACTGTTCAATACATTGAACTGGTTATGGCCTGCTTCTTTAATTTGCTTCTTCTTAGGGATAGCCTTTTCCCTGTTGTTCTTGTTATGGGAGATGACTTTAGTAAATCCTTCGCTATCTTTTTGTTTACTTGCTTGCTCTCGCGATTGAGGGGTTTTATTCATTGGATAGTCTCAGAAGAGATGCCCATGCTCATGACACTTCCTGCATCAGAAGGGAATATGTTCATAGTCTATACTTTATAGCCAGACTTCGTCCCTGAAGATTAATTTAATTTCTTATGGCAGGGAACAAGAGATGTTTATATAAATGCAAATTCGGGCGTAGGAAACATAGTGACCCATTTTGGTGCCTTCAAACATTTTGATGTACTTCCCCAGCTGGTCTCCAATAACTTTTAAGACTGAAGGAGCCCAATAATTAGTTGGCAAGGAGTAGAGGCGTACCCAGACTGGGACCCTTGTAAAATCCTCTTTTTTTCTGGTGTGAAGTTCTTCCTTCAAAATCTCATGTATAAACCAACTGAATTGTAGAAATAAGGTCCTCCTTCAAATATTCTGTCTCTATCTTCTAGGAGGTCGAAGATCACTGTGAAGAATCCTTTGGAGCCCAACTGAAGTTTGATCTCCCCTTTGGGTGTCCATTTGCTTTGAATCCACCAGTTCAGGGATTTTTTTAGTTGGCCAAATGTCCATGAACTTGCATATTACTGTGTGTTCTTGCATGTATTCTCTGTATTCTGCTAGCCCGGGATCCTGGATTTCCAGTTCTGAGATTTTCTTGGCTTTGGGGTTGCAGTTATTCTTAGTCTTTTCCCTTGATCCTGCGACTACTCCCGAGTTTTTGAAGGATTTATGTTAGCAGGTAAGGGCATGTCTGTGTCCATGCCTTTTTTTGCCCGAGTATCCTTGGTTATCCTTTGTGTTGTGTCTTCATTCCTCTTAGGCAACTCTTTTTGTTGTGGATATGTTGTTTCTTCATTGTCGGAGTTTCCTCCTGGTGGCGTACAAAAGGCGGCACTGGAGGCAAACTTGGTGAAGAATGAACCCTGGTTTGACGGCCAACCAAAGACCATATCCTTGAAGGAGCGGGCACCAAGATGTTGTTGCCGATCCGCCATGGCGGACAGGGCACCGAAGGCCAGAGCCAAAGGCGCAAGGGGATGCCGCGGAGAGCGCTCAAACCCTAACTCCTTGTTTCATCTTTGTTCATTGTAATTTCCATTAGAGTATTGATCATTATTTTTTGCATTATTATTAAGTGTATTGATACTACTAAAATATGTATTCCACTAATACTATAACCTCCTTTTTAACTTACTAATATTAACAATCCTTTACCTAATACTCTATTTATATTTTAAGCTAAATAATCATATTAAATTATTCCCAACAGCTAGTTTTCAACTAAATGGGGACTAGTCAACGCATAACAAATAAAAATACATAAATGTTCATAAATATTAATTAATAATATAAAAATACTGAAATAAAATAGTTTATACTCTATAATAGCTAGTTTTTAATCTAATATAATATATTTTATTAGATATCTCCTTCTTAAATAATATTTTACTTAACTAATTTACCAACAACTAATTCTCAACTACTAAATCTGGGTAATGATACATCCTTACTATTTATTTTTGTAGATTGATTGATTTCTCACTTGTCCTGAGGATGAACCACATTAGTTGGTTAGAAACGTCACCAAATCCTAGCTCTGTGATTAATCTGGAAGATGAACCATACTTACTGGTTCAAAACGCTATTGATTGATTTTCTCACTTGTCCTGAGGATGAACCACATTAGTTGGTTAGAAACGTCACCAAATCCTAGCTATGTGATTAATCTGGAAGATGAACCATACTCGCTGGTTCAAAACGCCGTAGACCGGAATATCTCTTATGTAATTTTTACCTAAAGATGTTATAATTATTATGGATCACAGAAGTCTAAATTCAAAGACTTAAATCCACTTTATGGATCACAAAAGTCTTAGATCTAAAATGATAATATTTAAAGTTTTTTTCCTAAAAAATGATTTAACTAAAATTTTAAG
>APFE031208941.1:164841-207940 GCA_000404065.3 Pinus taeda
AGCTTTTACTTAATAATATTTGTTTTTAATATATTAATAAATTAATATCATAATTTAAATGTTATTGTTCAAATATAGCCATTACTTGAAATTATGTCTCTGCATTGTTCTTTATTTGAGCCTTTGCCATAGTCTGCCTCTTCATCTGTCCCGCACTTGTTGTTTCGAAATGCGTCATCCAAAATTTTTTCTTATGTGATTTTTATCGGAAGACTTTGTTTAATTCATTATGGATCACAGAAGTCTAATACAGAAATATTTTTTTTGTTTTTGTTTTTTTAAAACAATTTTTATGTTTGATTTTAGGAAGTGGTTCCAAACATGTCTACCCTCTAAACTACTTCTTGATTTTTCCAAAGATATTTTGTATACATTTTTTTTTGTTTTTTGTTTTTGACATTCTTTTTATTTTATTTTTTAATTTTATGATTATATGTTTTTATTTTTTTATTAGTTATTATTATTTTTTGTAACTTTTTGTTTTTGTTTTAATTTTAATTTTTTTTCAATCTTTTAATTTTCATTTTGTTTGTATTTTTCAATTTTATTTATTTATTTATTATTTTATTTCTTTTGCAAGGTCCGTTTTGATCTTCAACTAGCAACCCGATCCCATTATGTGTCAATTTGATAGTTGATTTTAAAGTTTTCGTTATAATGGATAAAGTCTGTCCCCATAGTGTGTCAATTTCATGGTTGATTTTTAAGATTTCATTGCAATATGTCAAGTTCGCCTACACTGCGTGACAATTTGATGGTTGTTTTTTGAATTTTCGTTGTAATGTGACAAGTTGTCTTAAACTAAGATTTTTTGTTTGTTTGTTTGTAAATTTCGCAGATCTCTATGTATTATGTATTTTCAAAAGTTTTTTACATCCATTTGCTCCGGGTAGTCACCTACACGAAGGAAACCAGGTGACCACCGGTTAGCTTTAAATCCAGTCCAAAATTTGAATAAGTTCATAAAAAGCCATCCATTATTTCTATGTTGTCTGTCTCTAAAGATCCAAATAAACATACATGTTTTCTTCATCAATTTCAAAATTCAAAAATCAAAACATTCTGGTGCAATTGATCATTCCTCATCTGAGGATACTACCGGAGTTGGTGCCTTTGCGCTGGATCCTGGCATCTCGCATCTTTGTTCCATTTTCCACTTTATCTCTTTCAGGGTCTGTTCGATTCTTTCCAAGGCAAGATTGTTCCAGTAAGTCTGTATCTATATGGTTGCTATTTCCCTTAGAAGTTCAGCTTGGACTGGGTCCTTCTCCTTTCTGTCTTCTTGTTTGTCAAAAAATTCTCCTTCCATGCGCTCACGGTGGAGGGTCATGGCCCGTGCCACTACGTTTTTCATGATCCAGTACTGGTGCAGGGTCTTTTTGAACAGGGATTGTCTTCCATTCGCAGTCCCAGGGTCTTGCACCATTCTTTCCCATTCCTCCATGGGTATGTCTCTGTATCTAAGATTGTCTCTTAGATCTCGCTCTCAGCTATTAATCTGGTCCCTTACTTCCTTCAAGTTTCCTTCCATGTAGGAATCAATAATCGTCTTCATTTGGTCTTCATTTTGCTTCCTACCTCTTTTCTTTCCCTGGCTGCTTGTTCCTTTGTCCTTCTTAGCTGTCCTCTTGCTTCTTCTAGGAGCCATTCTGCTTTCAACTTGGCAGTTGAAGCCTATAAACTTGTTCTCCCTAACCTGTTCCATGTGCCTTCCCTGTTTTGTTGCTAGACTATCACAAAATTAAAGCATATGTTAGCCATATTGTATTGGTTTGTATCATTTTCCCTGGTTTTCCCCCCCTCCCTCCTTCTTGAGTTTCATGGCGTTTGTTTTCCTACCAAACTAAATTTGTCTCCCTCTTTTTTAATTCTATGGGTCATGGGGTATCGGTGGTTACATTTCTTTTCCCATCCCTCGTAGAAATTCCACTCTTGCTTTTTGTGCCTCTTCTCTCCCGGGGCTTCACCCTTGGTTAGTTTTTGGCAGAAGAGGCCTCCCCTTAACCCAGTTTTCTTAGGTTTTTTAGCAAGTTTTCTACTGGCTTCTCTCTCTCCCCTCCCCCTAGGATGCAGTGCCATCTCCCTGGAGCTCTGGGTTTTCCTTTCCCGACTTTCTTCTCTTAGAGCTACAGGAATTTTGCCTTTCACTCCAATGAGTCTTGCTAGGAACTATATTCTGAGGTGGGAATTGTTGAAATTTTGCTCAGGTATGCCCTCATTCTCATTAAGTTCTCTGCCTCTCCTTTCATTCTCTTTGTCTAGAGTAGACGATATATCTTCGGTTCTGTTTTTTTTCATTCCATTGAGATTGCTATAGCAATTGATATAACTATACTAGGGTTGCTTACCATACCAATATCCTAACCTACTTCTCAAACATTTTAAGCTTTCAGGAGTTAGGGCCAAAGGTCTTACATACCCGCTTACCAAGCTTCATCTTTCTTCCTCCCTCTGCATCTTCTCGTTGCCTCCTCTTCCTTTCTCGTCCCCTTTCCTCGTTCTCGTCTGTATGCATAATGCCCCTTTCCTCTTTTCCTTGAGATTTATCTCTTTTTCCTTCCCAGCTCTTGTATTTACTGCCAACTGTCCTGTTTTTTCCCTGGCATGCATCTCTTCCCTCCTGCCTTGGGATGCTACCCTCATGCTGCCCTTTGTCTTGCATTAACTTCTTTCCTCTCCTGGCTGCTCTTTCCATGGTATTTTTGAATCTACTTTGCCACTTGTCTTTATACCTCTGTCTGTCTTCGATTTCTCTGTCCTGATCTCTCCTCTAACATTCCTTTCCTGCTCATCCCCAAACTCTCGGGGTTTGTCCTTCCTCTGCCTTGCTCCGTCATCCTGCCGATCATCTGTCTTCCCCTGTCCTATTCCTCCCCTATCCTTTCCTGCGTCTGTCCTTTTCCCTCTCTGCTTCGGTTTTTTCTCTTCGAATTCTCTAGATGATCGCTCATATTCCTATCTTGTTCTACAAGTTGTATCAGTTGTGCCATTTCCTCCTTTTGGTTTAGCTTTGCCCTGCTTGCGTCCAGTTGCTGGTCACCCTTCCTGCATCCCCAGTTCGCTAAGCAATCAACAGGTGAATTCCCTTTTCATCTCACATGGGAAGGTAGTATGTATGCTATTCTTGTCAACTATTTGCTTATCTCTTTGATTATCCATGCGGTCCGCCAGCTGCAACTTAGCTTCTCTGCTGATGCTCTGTGCTGTAATTGTTTGAGTATGTCTATCACTAGCTTCAAATCTCCTTCTACCTGGAGTTTCTGATACCCTTCTCGTATGGCTATTTCTATCCCCCTGTTTAGCGCATGGAATTCTGCCTCATTGTTTGATGCATTTCCATAGTCCATCCCATATACCCTTAGCGTTCTTCCTCTGTCATCCCTAAATATTCCTCCAATGCCTGCCTCCGCTGGGTTTCCTTTTGCCGCTCCGTCAAAATTCATTTTTGTGAATCCCTGCTGCGGATTCCTGTAGTAACCATTGTCTTGTACTTCTCTGGCCTTATATTTCCTTGCAACCATGTCTATTATGCTTATTTTTAGCTGTAGGCGATTCAGAATTCGTGTCTCTATTTGGTTGCTTTCCAGTCTTCGTCGTTCCACTTCTCTAGGATTATGGTTTCTCTTATGTTCTGGACTGTTTGGTTCCATATATCCTTCATTGCTTTACCTTCATCCTTAAAAATCAACCGATCCCTTTCTTTCCATATGTTCCATAGGCTGAACACTATGGAGAGATTTCAGGCTCTATTCAGGACTACATTTTGGTACAGTTTACTCCTCCAGTTTTCTACTGTTAATTTCATACTGCTTGTATCTCTGTCACTGATCTCGAAAAGATGCTAGTGGTGTCGCCACAGGATGTTGCTGACTCGACAGGAGTTAGTCAGGTGTTCCATCGTTTCTTCTTGTTCCTGGCAGAGTACGCAATGCGATGGACCTTGCGTCCCCTTCCTTCGCAGCTGGTCCTAGGTTAAAGCTCACCCGTGGAGCATTATCCAGGTAAATAACACTATCTTTGGCCAAGTTTTCATTTTCCAAATTCTGTCCCATTTTTTGGTTTCAGGATTTCTAGTGCTGCCCGCCTTTATGTAGTATCCTTCTGTTGTCGTAAACATCCCTTTAATTCTTTTTCCCCATCTTATGATGTCCTTCCTTTCTTTAATCACGATTTTTCTTATCTCCATCTCCTTTTTGTAGTTTGCCCATTGTTCTGTTTCTGGTGCTTCTTTCCAGTATTCTTGTGTTTTCCATTTTCTCCAGTATCCTTCCCTTTCAGGGAGCCAGTAGTTTCGAACTGCGTCTTCCTCCATTTGGGTGGTAAACTGGTGAATTTCTTGGAGTTGAGGTTGCTGACAAAATTTTCCTCTTTGTTGCCAGGCGTCATCCCAGAAGTTCGCCTTGTCTCCCTCCCTTATTTCCCAGAAACTATGTTCTCTTATCAGGTCCTTGTTCGATCTTGCCAGGTTCCAAATTGCGGATCCTTTCTTTTCCGATTGGCTTCTCAATTTTACTTCAGGGGATCTAGCTATCTCATATTTCTTCTCCCACAACTTTTTCCACAAATCTTCTCCTCCTTGTATCCATCTCCACGACAATTTTGCCCCCATTACCTGGTTTAGGATATAAGGATCTCGCAACCCTAATCCTCCTTGTGTTAATGTTTTACTCAGCCATTTCCACGATAGCAACACCCACTTTTTAGCTTTGTTTGTCCCTTTCCATATGAATTTTTTGAAGATTTCCACCATTTTTTGGCATATTGTTTTTGGTATAGCTTGGCTAGTCATTTGACAAATTGGAATTGATTGGAGGATCGATTTGAGGAGAATGATGCGGCTCGGGGTGTTCAGAGCTTTGAAAGTCCAGTTATCCATTCTTCTTTGTATCTTTTTCATCAAGCCTCCCCAGTTAGCTATTCTGTTTTGCTTATCGCTTAGTTGTATGCCTAGATATTTAGTGGGGAACTTCCCTGTTCGAAAACCCATGGTTCTAGCTAGGAACGATTGGGAAGTCCTTGGAGTATTGAAGAAGTAGATTTCCGTTTTGTCTTTATTTATCTTTGTACCTATTTCTTTTTTAAATTCTCCAAGGATTTCCATTAATTTCTTTGCTTCTTTGAGATTGGCTTGTCCATACATCATGACGTCATCTACAAATTGTTGATGTGTTAGGGGTAGTTCTTCTCCCCACAGTTTGAGTCCTTTTAGCTGTCCACTATTCACTCTTGCTTTTATTAGTATTCCGAGACCATCAACAGCTATTATGAACAGGAATGGGGAGAAAGGATCCCCTTGTCTGAGTCCTCTGGAAAGGTTAAAGGCTTATGTAGGTGTTCTGTTTAGCATTATGGACATGACTGGCGTGGTTATCATAGAAATTACCCATTCTATCCATCTGTGGTCGAAACCATAAGCTTTTAGGATTTTCTGGAGATATTTCCATCTTAGTCTGTCATATGCTTTAGCTAGGTCTAGTTTGATCATAATTCCCTTGTGTTTTGAATTCTTCAGTGAATGGATTGCTTCTTGAGCCACTATTATTCCGTCGAATATTTGTCTCCCTTTCATGAACCTTCTCTGTTCCTCGGATATCAGTTCTGGGAGGATAGATTTGAGTCTATTCACCATTATAGTGGCTAGGATTTTGTAAATTACATTACATAATTCTGTTGGTCTGAAACCTTGAGGTTCTTCAGCCTTTTCCATCTTCGGAATCAGGGTGAGGAAGGTGGCATTCCAAGTTGGGTACATTCTTTTCGTGCATCTTGATTCTTCCACTGCATTTACAATGTCTTGACTCATGAAGCTCCAAGTGGCTTGGAAGAATTCTAAGGTGTATCCATCCGGTCATGGGGCTTTATTTTTTGCCATCGTCTTCACTGTCTCTTCTATTCTTTCTCAGTTATCACCCTTAGGAGTGCCATGTTTTGTTCTCGATTCACCCTTCTCGGTATATATTGGCTTATTTTTTCTATATCTTCCTCTCTATTGCTTTGCGTCTCGGTCAAGATTCCTTTGAAGTGTTGTACCAGTAGACTCTCCATCTCCTCTTGCTGAGTTAACCTGTTGTCTTGATTATCTTTTAGGGAGAATATTCTATTTTGCTGTCTGTGCTGTTGCATGGCCTTGTGGAAGAATTTCGTATTTCTCTCCCCCTCTTTCAACCATTGTATTCTTGAATTTTGTCTCCATAAGATTTTCTCTTGTTTTCTTCTTTCCTCCAGCCTGTTTAGTACCACTCCTTCCTCTACTAGTTCCTCTGTTCTTCCATCTGCTATGATTTTTTTTTGTATTCTTTTCATTTCTGTTTGAATCTTTTCTTGGTCTTTTTGGATATGTCCAAATTCCTCTCTATTCCACTTCTTTATTTTGCCTTTGAGATCCTTTAATATTAGCTATAGGGTATGCATTTTGTTTCTTCCTTTTATTTCAATCTCATTGTTATTCCACCATTGTTCCATATTTTCTATGAAGGTTGGATCTCGCAACCAGAAAGCCTTGAAATTGGAGGGTCTATTCTGATTTTGATTGTTCATGGCGATTTCTAGTTTTATGGGCCAATGATCTGACCCTTGACATGGCAGGATTGTTGCTTCGTAGAAAATGTCTTTCCCTATGAAATGTTCTGTTGCTAGGAACCTGTCAAGCCTGGAAGCTATTTGCTTGCTTCCTCCTCTGCGGTTGTTCCAAGTAAATTTTCCATTAATGGTGTGTATGTCTATCATTTTCAGTTTTGGCTGTATGTCCCTGAATCTTTCCATGTCTAATTCTTCTCTTTGCAATCCCCATTTCTTTTCCTCTTTTGAGGTTGTCATATTATATTCGTCGGCTATCAGCTACAACTTTTCTGTGTGCAGGTTTCCTAACTGTTGCAGTTGGAGGAAGAAACTTCCTCTTTCCACTGGTATGTGAGGTCCATAAACTGCCGAAACCAAGAACTAGTCCCTATGGCCTATAAGTCGCAATCTCCCAGAAAGAATCCTTTTCATTCCTATCCAGTAGTGACTATAACTTCCGCGGGGTTCTATAAAATTGAAATTCCCCCTGCACTGCCTTTTGCATCAATTGTCATGCATTCATATGTAGGTTTGATTTTGGTTAAGATCTCCTCCATTTTCCCCCTGTTATTTTTATTTCTTGTAACAACATAATTTGGGGTCTTTCTCTTTTTATCCTTTCTGCTAGGTATCTCTATTTACCTTTGCTGTTAAGTCCCCGTATATTCCAGTATGTGATCATCATTGGGCGGTTGGGTTTGTTTGGTGGAAAACCATTGAAAGCGGTACTACTCTTCCAATGTTTACTAACATTTCCCTCATGATATGTATTAATTCCTAAATATTCCTCCAGCCTCTTTTTTTTCCTCCTTTCGCTTTACTTTGTTGATCTTGGGTATTTTCAGGTTGGATGCCTAGTTGTTATGTCATTTCTATCTTTCCCTGGTCTTTTTTTTCATTATATTTTTGAAAGGTTTCCCTGTATAATTTTTTATCCTCTTATGGGATGAACCTTTCGTCCAAGTGTCTCCATTCATCTAGAAGTTTCCTCAGGATTTCTTCTTCTGACACTGGATCTTCCCCTTTATTGGTATCGATTTCCATTACTTCGCTTTCCTGATTCTCCCCCTTTTCTTTTCCTACCTTTTCTGTTGTTTCACTTTGGGTTTTCCTCTTTGGATTTTTTGCGCCTTGGCTTGGGCTGCCCTCCTGTTCTTTCTCTTCCTGATAGTCCATTATTCAAATTTCTTTGTCCTCTTCTTCTACCTATAGAATTTAAAATCTGTTTGAATTATTTGTTTTGGCTGGTTGTTCCTTTTTGCCTTCCTTGGGGTTTTCCTTTGTAGGTATTTTTTTTGTATTTATCTCCTGAAACCCTTCATTATTTTCTTGATATTTCCTTTGTTGTTTGCTTCCCTTTTCTTCCTCTTCTGTGTTAAGAGGACATTCCTTGAAAAGATGCCCATATTCATGACACTTTCTGCATCTGAAAGGGATCTGCTCGTAGTCCAGCGCTTTCTACCACACCTCCTCATGGTATTCTAGCTCGACGCCCCCCGAAATCAGGTCGGCTATGTTCATAAAGACACAAATTCTTGCATAAGAAGTGTATCTTCCCTTCTTTGTTGATTCGGCTATTTTAACAAAGCTTCCTATGGTATTTCCTATTCCTTCTAGAATCTCAGGGTCCTAAAAGTCCATTGGTAGTCTGAACAGTCTTACCCAGACCGGACTTGCTAGGAATTTATCTTTATCAGGGTTGTAACACTCCTCCAAGTACCGCATGAATAAACCTGCATTATTATGTAAATATGGACCGTTTTCAAACACTCTTTATTTATCTTTCAGGTTTGAGAAAATTACCGTAAAGAAGCCTCGTGCGCCCAGCTTAAACTCTATGTGGCCTCGGGGTTACCATTTCTACTGTATTCATCTGGTTAGGTCATTTTCTGATGGCCATACTCCAATAAACTTGCATATTAATGAGTGGTCCTTCATATAGCTTCTATAGTGCTCGAGTTTATTCATAGGAATAATGAATCTCAGTTTTTCTACGCACACGATAAACATTTGCCTCTACTTCCTGCGTGCAATCTTGTTCCAAGGACAGGTCCCTATATCTTCATTTCCTCATCCGATTTGCTATTGCTCGGTCGTTCTGTTGCCGCTGCATCTCTATAGGAGGGTATCTCTCCCCTCTTGTCTTCCTCTATCATCGCTGTAATCTCTTGGTTTCAGTGCCCCTTTCTGACTGTATTCATGGTTTTCCGCGCCGTCTACCTCATGGCCACATGACCATTAGGGTTTCAGAGCTCCAAAAACCTCCCATATCCCTGTTTTAGATTAAGATTTTAAAATAGCTATAATTTTAACATTAAAAAAATAAATTACTCTGCCCCCTATGGGGGTGACAAAATCGTGAATGAAAGGGCTTCAGGATTCCCAACCCCCAACCATTTGTTATACATGCAACTTGTAACGCGGGAAGATGGTGAGCACTTAGCCCGATTTAAGATGGTTTCGGAGAATGTTTTGTTTCCTATTATGCTTTAGCTTGGGTGTGATTGTGCTCTAGTATGGTGGGCGATGAGAAGAGAGATAATGAACCTTGGTGGAAGTTATTGTTGTAGTTCAGGTTGACGACGAAAGCTGAACGACCAAGGAGGTGAGGAGTTATTCCTTGAAATAGATCCCCGCAATTGGTTCTGTGTGCACATCTTTGTTTGGGACCTGGGAGAAGAGGCATATGGTGTTCATGCTTTGGTGGGTGGTCGACTTCCTTTTGCATGACTGCTCCTCCTTTAGTTGGTAGCTTTCTTGCAAAATTGGAGGCATCGGTTGGGTTTGCGAATGTGGGTAAGGTGTATCTTCCTCAACTGGTTCCTTTTGTTAGTGTTTTATTCTCTATCCGGTAGTCGTGGTGTAATTGTTTCTCTGGAGCTTAGGTGGTATGACTGGTTCATCTTTGGCTTCAAGGTGAATATCTATGTCCTTGTGTTAGTGAGTTCCTGGGTTAGCGAGGTTGTTGTTGTCCTTAGCTAGGGACCCAAAACCCCTTTGAAGCGTAACTTGGCTCTTCCTTTCCAATGTCAGGGGAAATTATATCATTTTCATGTGACTGAGACTCATGTTCATTGTGGGGTCATGCTTGAGAGGGTTTTGGGCTGCCATAGGGAGTCTGTCCCTGAGGCTCTTGAAGTTCTGTCCATTTGTTGGGTTGGTCTCCATAGGCTAGGGAACATTTTGGTGCGGTTCCACGACATCTGTAAGGTTTCTGTCGGGGGTCTATGTCCGTGAGTCAAAGTTAGTTCATTGTTGTAGTGGTGAGGAGTCTGGGGTTGTCTGGTTCTCGGGTGGTGGCTTTGGTAGTTTGCATCCATCTCGCTGTGGTGTCCTATGGTGAGGAATTGAGGTTTTGGTGTATTGTGGTGGATGGGTGGGGAAACTAGTGGCATACTAGAATGCTATTTAGTTTTCTCAATATGAAATTATGGAACAACTGGAGGAGTCATCGACAAACCAATGAATGTCTGCAAGAGATCAAGGTACGTTTGGAACACATGGACTTCCATATGCATGGGCATCAAGGTCACTAGCTGTGTTAAACCTTGAAATGCCGTTGATAGGGTGTTTGCTTATTTTGTTTGTCTTTGGTTGATATGGTTCTGTAGCCCTCCAGAAATAAAATGTAAATTGCTAAATCTGTTGCTCTATATTCCAACTCTCCTTGCCAAAAAAGTTGGTTGGAATGAGGCAAGACGAGATGAATAACCAATGTATATACTTGTTTTTAGCTTGGTAATATAATTTGAATTCTTTGATCGAAAAAAGAACGAAGAAAAACAATCACTCCTGGTATAATGGCTTTTTTATTGAGATATTCATTTTTAAAGTTTTTTTAGTCATGTAATTTTTCCATAATGCCATGGTTGAAATATATTGAAAACTTAAGGGTTTTTTGTAGTCTTGATATTTGGTTTTAATTCCATGGTTGAAAAATTATCAAAATTTAAAGTTTTTTTGAGTCACGATATTTTTTCTTTAATGCTATGGTTGAAAACAATTATAAGAATTTTATCTTTAATGTCATGGTTGAAAATTGTTGTAATTTTAAGGCTTTTTCAGAGACACGATATTTTATCTCTGATGCCATGCCTAAAATTTTGGGTTGTGTTATATCGTTTCGACGACTAGCCCTAGTAGTTAAACTGGGGGGTTAGAGGGGGGCAGTAGCCCCCTTCTACGGGGTTTGGGGCAGCGCCCAAAGAAATTTTTTTTTGGACCCTATATTAGGTGGGTGGACCTACCTATGGTTTTATGCATGGATTTCGCACATGGTTTTAGACGTGATGGTTTTCGATCCATGGTATTTTGTAGATCCGGTCAAGGGAACTACGATTATGTTCTAACATAGGGTTAATGAATTGGGTTTTATGGATGTTTCGACATGTATATATATGTATTATAACATTGAAATGAACATAATGAAAAATCAATTTGGTAGTCCTAGTTTTGAGATCGAGAGGAAAATCTCTGTGTATATTTGTTTTATGTGTTATGCTCTCGCCATTGTTTATTTTCTGTTTTTTGGATTTGTATGCAGGTAATTTTTGTATGGGGTTAAAACCTACATTTGGTATCAAAGCTGTTTTGGCTTCAAGGGGATGCCTTTGCTGCTGAGGGGTTTTGCTCGGGACTGTGGTAGACCCTGTTCAATGGGAGATCTGCAGGATCGATTCTTGTGGTGAAAGAAGATGACGAGCAGTGGAAAGATAGAGATCAAGAAATTTAATGGTCAGAGTTTTGAGTTGTGGAAACTCAATATGGAGGATTTGTTGGTGGATAAAGATCAACGGATCGCAGTAGATCCATGTACTAAACCAATGACAATGTATGATGAAAACTGGAAGAAGTTGGATTGGAAGGAAAAAAGTAGAATACAATTGTGTGTCTCAGATTTAGTTTTGTTGAATGTATCAGGGGAAACTATGAAGAAGGATTTCTGGGACAAGTTACGGACTTTGTACTATTCTAAGATTCTGGTGAATAAACTGTTCCCACAAAAAAATCTATATAACATGAGGATGAAAGATGGAGGCTCGGTGACAGAGAATCTGAAAGCATTTAATATTGTGGTAAGCCAGTTATTATCTGTTGATATTAAAATTTTAGATGAAGATAAGTGCATCAATTTTGTTGTGTTCTCTACCACATTCATGGGATAGTCTGGTTGTTGCAAAGGTAGCAATGCAACTGCCTTTCAATTTGATGAAATAGTCTCATCCTTGCTGACGGAGGAGATGAGACGGAAAAATATGGAGAGCTAGAATGGTGAAGCCTTGTCTGTATTAGGATGATCCCAGAACAGAAAAAAAATGTCCTCGAGTGGGAGATCTAAATCTAAAGGAGATTTAAATCTCCAGGAAAACCTGTAAAGGTGTGATGAAAATGTAGAAAAGAAGGGCATTACAAAAGGGACTGTAAATCTAAAACTCCTGAGAAAGGAAAGGGATTTGATGATGCTCCTTCTAGAGAGGAAAAAACCACCTCAGATGAAGGTGAGGATGTTTATTTGGATTCTTCTTCAAGTACACATGTAGATCATGAGGCATGGTTGATTGAATCAGGTACATCCTTTCACTTCACTCCCCATAGAGAGTGGTTCTGCGAGTATGAGAAATATGATGGTGGTGATGTCTTCTTAGGGGATGACAGAAAGACTAGAATCATTGGTCGCAGAAAATTAAAATTGAAGTTGCAAGGTGGAAGGATTAGAACACTTCCGGGTGTTCTGCATATTCTTGCATTAGCCATAAATCTAATTTCTGTAAGAAAGCTGGATGATGAAGGTGTAAAAACAATGTTTGAGAAAGACACCTACAAGATAGTCCAGGGAGCACTGGTATTGATGCGGGGAGTTCAGATTGGAACTATGTACAAGCTGCAAGGTAGCATTGTTATTGATGGATGCAACAGTTCTATGATTCCTGAAAGTGGATCAAAAAATCTAGTGTTCTTCGAAGAAAATACCATGCTATGGAATCAAACGATTAGACATATTGGAGAGAAGGGCTTTCAAATACTTCATGGTAAAGGTATGGTAGAAGGTATGTCTAATAACTCTCTGGATTTTGATTTCTGTGAAAAATATGTATATGGGAAGTAGAATAGGGTGAGTTTCCCCTTTGGTGGTAAGAGGGTGAAACATATGTGTTTGGACCTGTGTTGGTTCCATCATTGGGTAAATCTGTGTACTATGTATCATTTATAGATAAATTCTAAAGGAATACATGGATATATTTCCTCAAGAAGAAATCTAAAGTCTTTGACAGGTTTAAAGGATTTAAGGCTCTGGTGGAAAACCAGACAAAGAAAAAGATAAAGGTGCTAAGGATAGATAACGGTGGAGAGTTTTGCAAGAAGGAATTTGAACAATTCTATAATAAGTGTGGTATAACACAACAAAATATTACTCCATACACACCTGAGGAAAATGGAACGCAGAAAGAATGAACAAGGTGTTGATGGAAAGGGAAAGAAGCAAGCTTAGTGGTGTCGTTAGGACAAGAATTATGGGCAGAGGCGGTGGAGACTGCATGTTACCTGGTCAACAGATCACCTTCATTAGCATTGGAGGATAAAACTCCACAAGAGGTATGGATTGGTAAGAAACCTTCTCTTTCACATCTGAGGGTATTTGGATGTGATGCATAAGTACATGTTCCAAAGGAGAAAAGAACAAAGTTGGATAATAAATCTGAAAAGTGCATCCTTATTGGGTATAAGGATGGTTTAAAAGGTTATAAGCTTTGGAACCCAGTAACAAGGAAGTTTGTGTACAACCGAGAAGTGGTGTTTAGAGAGGTGAAAGATGTTATTAAACATGAATTCCTACCAAAGGAACCTAAGAAGATAGAGTTTGAGCTAAAGGAGGAACAATCGGAATCTACAACAGAAGAGGAATCAGAAGATGAAAAGACACAAACTCCGGTAGTGAGAAGATCAGTTCAAGAAAGAAGATAACCATAAAGGTATAGTCCATCTGCTTTCTATTCAAATTTTGCTTTATCTATTACTGATTATGATCCCAAAACTATGAAGGAAGCAATAGATTCAGAGAATGGAAAACTCTGGAAAGAGGCCATGGTTGATGAAATGGCATGTTTACAAAAACATTAGGCTTAGGATCTGGTTGAGTTTTCGCTGGAAGGAAACCCATTGGCAGCAAATGGGTGTTCAAGAAGAAGATGAATACATAAGGAAAGGTGGAGAAATACAAAGCTTGGTTGGTAGCAAAAGGTTATTCCCAGGTGTCGGGAATTGATTTTGGTGATATTTTTTCTCCTGTTTCCCAGGTAACTTCTATTAGATTACTTTCATCTATTACTGCTGCTTTTGATTTTGAGGTAGAACAGATGGGTGTGAAGACAACATTTCTTCATGGGGATCTGGAAGAAGAGATTTACATGAAGCAACCTGAAGTCTTTGCGGTGAAGGATAAGAATGAATTGGTATGCAAGTTAAAAAAGTCTCTGTATGGGTTAAGACAGTCAGCAAGGATGTGGTATCATAAATTTGATATGTTTATACGAGGAATTGGCTTCACCAAACGAAAACCAGATCACTGCATATATTTTAAATTAATTGGTGACTGTGTTATTTATTTGGCCTTGTATGTGGATGATATGTTTCTAGTTGGAAATGACAAAGAAATTATCTAGGATATGAAGACCTAATTGTCCTCCAAATTCGACATGAAAGATCTTGGTGCTGTAAACTATATTTTTGGCATGGAAATTAAACGAGATCGATAAAAGAGGAAGCTTTGGTTAAACTAGATGAAGTATGTCAAGACAATATTGCAGAGGTTTAATATGCAGGATAGTAAACGGTGAAGGTTCCTATTCCTGTAGGTGTAAAGTTATCCACTAAAAAGTGTCCCAAGACACAAGAAGAGGAAGAGGACATGTCCTGTGTTCCATATGCAAGTGAAGTTGGTAGCCTGATGTATGTGATGGTCTGTACTACACCAAACATTGCACATGTAGTGGGAGTATTGAGCAGGTTTATGTCAAAACCAGGGAAGGAGGATTGGACAACAATGAAGCGGGTTTTCAAGTATTTGCGTGGAAATAGTGATTATGGTTTTTGATACCGAGGAAGACCAGGATTGGAAAGAGTTTTGGACATCCATGGCTTTGTTGATGCAGACTGGGTTGGAGATTTGGATCGGAGAAGATCTACAAGTGGGTATGTGTTTAACCTATTTGGAGGTGCAGTTAGTTGGATGAGTAAGAGACAATTTGTAGTCCCACTGTCAATTACGGAGGCATAATACATGACATCCACTCATGAAAGAAAGGAAGCAGTTTGGTTGCAGAGATTGTGTTCAAGTATGGGGTTGGTATAGGGAGCTATAAGGATAAAGTGTGACAGCCAAAGTGTAATTTTCTTGGCAAAGAACCTTGCCTATAATTCAAAGACAAAGAAAATTGATGTTTAGTATCAATTTGTGAGGGATATGGTAGAAGATGAAAAGGTGTTGCTAGTAAAGGTGGACACTTTGAAGAATACTGCAGATTCATTGAAAAAATATGTGAGCTCTGAGAAGTTCTCTTGGTGTAGAGAAACAATGGGCATTGCAGGGCTGGATAAATGACTAAGGTCTCATATGGAAAGAAAACAACAAGTGGGAGAATGTTGTGTTGTGTTATATTATTTCCACGACTAGCCCCAGTAGTTAAATTAAGAGGTTAGAGTGGGGTAGTAGCCCCCCTCTACGAGGTTTGGGGTAGCACCCTGAGGAAATTTTTTTTTGGACCTTATATTAGGTGGGCAGACCTATCTATGGTTTTGTGCATGGATTTCACACATGGTTTTGGGCGTGATGGTTTTTAGTCCATGGTATTTTGTAGATCCGGTTAAGGGAACTATGATTATGTTTTAATCTAGGGTTAATGGATTGGGGTTTATGGATGATTCAACATGTATATATATGCATTGTAACATTGAAAGTAACATAATGAAAAATCAATCTGGTAGTCCCGGTTTTGGGATCCAGGGGAAAATATCTGTGTATATTGTTTTATGTGTTATGCTCTCGCCATTCTTTATTTTCTGTTTTTAGATTTCATATACAGATAATTTCTGTACAGGGTTAAAACCTACATGAAAATTGTTGGAATTTTAAGATTTTTTTGAGTCATGATATTTTATTTTTAATGCCATTGCTAAAAAATGTTGAAAATTTACCCTGAAAAGAAAGAGGTTATTCCAATGTCAACACTTGTCGTTTTTATGATATTTTTTGCACAAAAAAATTGGCTTTTATTGACTTTTACTGTTATTTTAAAAAATGTTGAAAATTTACCCCGAAAAAAAGGGGTTGATGCAACATTAATACTTTTCATTTTCAAGCTATTTTTTCATGTTTTTTTGGGGTTTTTTTTGGCTAGAGTTCTCGTTTTGAGGTAATAGTTCTCATTTGATCGGTAATTTATTTTTAATAGAAAGGCGAATCTCTAGAGAAAATCTCAAATTCAACCAGAAGACCAAACGATATATCCATCTTAACTAATACCCATAATTTTTTTTGTCATATGAAACAAGGGACTTGTCATGAAATTGAATGAATCTTCCAATACAATTTGAACCTTGCATGACGATTTGCCTGGTATTGGATTTCCATGACATATGAGAATCTAGGTTAGTGTAACATCCTCCTCCCATATTTACCCACTTTCATCGGCTTGCCTGGGGTAAACATGAGTTGAGGGTCACTATGATAAGACTCAAACTCCTATATGAACTTAATGAAATGGAGTTGATAACTTGAGACCTTACTGACTTCCCTTATGTGCTACAAGACCTCTAGGAGCGACCCAACCCCTCTAGGTGTCCAACCCCTGAGATAACTCTCTTTGTGACTGACCTAGAGGCTCAATCACTCCATTTCCAAGGAATGAAAGCGATTGTAAGCCTCTAGTCACTCCCATAGGCCTACCTTCCAATGATTATTGAATTTTCCAGTTAGTTCTATGCCAGTGACCCCAAATTCTTAGCCACTTTTTCAGGGCAAGGACTCGGGCCTCTGCCGAGAACTTAGTGAAAATTCGATAAATGATAAATGACATAGAAACAAAGCTTATAAACCAAAAAATGAACTGGGACTTGACCTGAACCCTCCTAATCAGGACTGACATTCTGTCAAACACATGGTAAACATGCAACCTACAGGTCATAAATGCAAATATGAACATGGGGATTTGAAACTTACTTAAGGTTAAACAAGAAGCACCAATGCCTTCTCACTATAGCTATCATAACACCAATTAGATCTTGCATTCATTAATGGAAATTTGATAAGGGCCATACTTAAAACTGTCAATTAACTATGCTTATAACCAACATATAACCAAATAAATAACAATGATATAAAAATTACCGTTAAATCCACATAACAACACGTACATTTACTCATCAAAAGAAAGAGGAACTTGGCTCTTGTTAACCATATGCAAAATCCAACCAAGTCAAAGACTTCCACGTACCACTCGACCATAGATTGGACTGAGCCAAATATTTCTTTCAGGTAATCACACCCTTGCCATACTCCAAGCATGAATGTGGGATTTCATGGGATAAGCCAATCGATAAACAACTAAGGGAACCCGAGGTTAATCCAACTCCACCGTCACCATATTGTGATCTCACCTAAATCAATCACGAGATCAAAAAACCAAATTGAGCTTGGATGCCAAAAAATTTCTTCACCATCCCTTGAGGAAATTTCCTGTCTCCACCCACTTGTTGAGGGCTTCCCAGGGAAAACCATTTCCATCCCCAACCCTTGGAATTTTCCTGAGACCACTTCACCTAGATACAAAACCTTCTGGCAATCCAACGCTCAACCGAGAAAGAATCACATCAAACCATGACTATCTAGAAATGGAAAGGCAAGGCTAAAAATCAATTGATGCTCTGATGTCTTTTTATTGTTGATTCCTCTAATTTATTAATTTTTCCCTTATTTTCCTTCATTTTCCTCTTCACATGAAACTTGTGACCTTTCACCTCCCTTTTCTCCTAAATTTATTTATTTTCATAAATAATATGCCAATTAATGCATCTTGCCTTTTCAAAGTCTTTTCCATTTCCCCTTAGGCATAAAAACAACAAGTGATACCCACTAGGATATTCTTCCCAACATTCATCTTGGAATATGTGTCCCATGACCTTGGTATTATTTTTCCTTTAAAAAATTTATTACATGAAATTTTAACCCAATGTTGTTACAGGCCCCTCCCCCTTAGGGGATCACCGTCCTCGGCGTTCTATGACACCTACAACCAATAAAACCTATGAAAATCATAACAAATTTCCCACGGAGGTTTATAACTTATCTCATTGCAGTATTTACAATGAACAACCTTCTCAAAATCAAAACCATCATGACAAACACGACAACATGAAAATCATACCGCTTATTCAAGCTTTATAACACAACTCATGGCGATATTTACATAAAAACCATACATGAATATGTACATATAAAAAAAATTCTTTGCCTCAACCAAAAACCAATGAAGGATACGATAGCCCACATCTGATCAACCATCTCCCATGTAGCTTCATCAAGTTGAAAGTGCTTCCACTGCACTTTAAATTGCTCAATTACTATGTTCTGGAGCATGAGTTGTTTCCGTTGCAATATGCACAGAGGTTCCATATGGAATTATTCTCCTGGTTCCACCTGCAATACATACCAATCAATAACATGATCAACATCCTTTACATATATCTTAAGCAATGAAACATGGAAAACATCAAAGGAATTTCAATGTCGGGGGGCAGTGCAAGTCTGTAGGCCACTAGTCCAATCCTCTCAAGAATCTCGAAAGTCCCACAATACTGTGGTTCCAACTTGGAACATGATTCAATCCTCAAGGAGCTCTTCTTGGGATTGATGCACAAATACACATGCTCCCCAACCCGAAACTCTTTAAATGCCCAATGTTAGGTTTCATAACTCCTCTATTTGTCATGTGATTCCTTTATATTCTTCTTTATAACATGCATTTCCTATTCCATGTTTACCAACACGTTCGATCCTATTAATACCATGTTCACTGGATCACTCCAGCCGATGGGAGAATTGCATTTCTGCCCATACAGTGCCTCAAACAGACTCATCCTCAATGACTCATGATAACCATGTTTGTACGAAAACTCAACCAATGGAAGGTATTCCTCTCATCTCCTCTGCTGATGCATCACATACATCCTCAACATATCCTCCAGAATCTTGTTGACCCTCTCTTTTTGTCCATCTATTTGTGGACGATAAGCTGTACTGAAGGCCAAATCTATCCCCAAACCTGCAACAACTCCTTCCAAAACTTGGAAGTGAACTTAGCATCCCTGTCCAACATAATATTCTTTGGAACACTATGCAATCTCACGATCTCTCTAATGAAGACCTATGCCACCTCACTAGCTTAATAAGTAGTCTTCACTAGAATGAAGTGAGCTACGTTTCTCAACCTATTGATTACAACCATGATAGAATCATGCTGTCTCGATGTCCTCGGAACACATTTAATTAAGTCCATGGAAATGATCTCCCATTTCCATTCTGGAATCAGAATAGGCTAAAGAAATCCACCTGGATGCTCACACTTTGATTTCACCTACTTATAATCGAAACATATAGCCACGAACTCTACCACTTCCTTCTTCAGATTAAGCCAATAGCAGAACTTCTTCATTTTTGTCAACATCTTCTGGTATCATGGGTGACCTAAATATGGCTTGACATGAAACTCCCTCAAGGTAAGCTTCTTGAGCCCACTGTCATCTGACACATAAGTCTTGTCCCCGAATCTCACCAAGCCCTCTACTGTGAGATGATAGTCCACATCCTGGTCACCTGTACCTTGTTGTAACCTATGCATAAGCTCCCTATACTTGTCATCCTACTGTCATGGATGTAAGATCCAGTCCTGTAAATATGTCCCATATGAACTCACTGTTGCAACATGGTTCATTTTCATTCTCCTGCTGAGAGAATCCATAACCCTATTCTCCTTACCCTTGATGTATATGATCTTGAAGTCAAAATCACTAAGGGTAGCCAATCATCTAGTTTGATTGGTATTTAGATTCAGTTGATCAAATAGATATCTCAACCCACTGTGATCTCTCATCAATACAAACCTCCTTGTGAAGAAGATAATGCCTCCACATATTTAAAGCATGAATAATAGATGCCAACTCATGATCATGAGTCACATAGTTGTACTCATTCTCATTCAGTTTTATGGACTCATAGTATACCACCTGTCCCTCCTACACCAAGAATCCACCAGGTCCTCTCTTGCATACATCTGTACACTCCACAAACTCTTTATCTAGATTTGTAATCTTAAGAACTAGATCATTTGTCAACAACCGCTTCAACTTCTAAAAAATGGCTACACATTCCTCTATCCATTCAAATTTCTTCCATTTTCTTTGCAAATATGTAATGGGATATGAAATACATGAGAAGTTTTGGATGAACCTCCTGTAGTAACCTGATAACCCCATAAATGATCTGACTTCATCTACATTCCTAGGAGCTTCCCACTCCATGATAAACCTTATCTTTTCTAGGTCTACTGCTATGCCTTCCTTGGAAACAACATGTCCCAAGTAATGTACCTCTATCTGAAAGAAGTTGTACTTGCTAAGCTTGGCATACAACTGATGATCTCTTAGCAATCTCAATGCTGCTGCTAAATTCTTGGCATTATCTTCCTCATTCTTGGAAAACATCAAAATGTCATCAATGAATATAATAACAAACTTGTCTAGATAAGGATGGAACACACAATTCATCAAGCACATAAAAGTAGATGGAGAATTAGTCAAAATGAATGGAACTACAATAAACTCATAATGGCCATACTTGGTCCTCAAAGTAGTCTTGTATATGTCCTCTTCTTTGATGCGTACATGATGGTAACATAATCTCAGATCAATCTTTAATAACACTGCTGCTCCCTTCAACTGATCAAACAAATCATCAATCCTCGACAACATGTACTTGTTATTGATCGTCACCTTGTTCAGTTGCCTGTAATCAATGCACAACCTGAGAGTACCCTCCTTATTCACGAAAAATATTGGTGCACCCCAAGGCGATACACTTAGCCTAATATATCCTTTATTAAGCATTTCCTTCAGCTGCAACTTTAGCTCTACTAACTTCAGTGTCCTCATCTTGTAAGGTGCCTTTGATACTGGTGCTACTATTGGAACTAACTCAATAGAAAAGTTCACTTCCCTGTGGGGAGGAAAATTTGGAATATCTTCTGGAAACACATCCTAAAACTACTGTAATATAGGGAACCTCTTGAAGATTTTGGCATCCTCAACATCCTTACCTTTGTCATTAGAGATATGGACAACAAACATCACACATCCTTTCCTACAACTATGTTTAGCCTGCATAGTGGTGACCATCCTCATTGATGTAGGCTTCTTCTTTCCTTGCAAAATTCTCTTTCCCCATTATCATCTAGACATTCAATAGCCTTGTCATAAAAACCTACTTTGGTATTGTGAAGGTACAACCAATCCATACCCAAAAGCATACTATATGATCCTAGTGGCAGTGCATTCAGATGTGCTGCTATAGGCATACCATTCATCTCAAATGCACAAGCTCTTACCCAATGATGAACCTTCTTCTTAGTACCTATAGTTAACTACACCGACCAAGAATTTGCATGCACTTGTTTCTCAAGCCATTATTATCCACCAGGATAGGATTAACATAACTATAATTAGATTTGGGATCAATCAAAATAGAAACAACTTGACCACAAAAGCTTACCTTCCATCTCAATAATGGATGCTTGATGATATGCCTACTTTTTGTCCACAACTGCATAAATTTGAGGAATGTTATGACCAAAATCCCCAACAGTCTATGCCTCCTGAGCACTATATATTTGAGTCCTACCATCCTTGTACAATTTACAATCCTAATTGTGCTGATCATTGCCACATATCCAACATTGCAACGGTGCCCTACCATCACGTTTGTTCTGCTGCTCTCTTTGTGGCGACCCATGTCCCTTCTCAACTGCATTAAACTTCATGTAAGGAACCACATTTTCTTTCCCACCTGCATCCTAAGGTCTTCCCCACTTTGGTGGCCACATCCTTCTAATTTTCTAATTCCCTTTTAAGTCACGCTTAGGCTTAGCTTTACGGTTTGAATGCTCATAAAAATGCTTTATCTTCCTTATGGTTTCCTCCAACAATCTAGGCTCATCAAACTCAATCTAGTCTCTATATGTTGCTGGTAGCCCACTGATGAATCTCTGGATCTTAGCCTTATCATCCTTGAGATAAGGCATATACCTCAACAAATCTAGGAATCTTCTAGTATACTCATCATCTGGCATAGAACCCATCTGCAACTCCTAAAACGCCTTAGTCCTGTCATCATACTACCTCTCAGACAAGTACTTCTTCTTGAAGAGTCTCTCAAACTCATCTCGAATCAATTCTTCTTCCTAAATTCCCTTGACATTCTTCACATATTCCCACCAAATATATGATTTCCCTTTGATATTGAAGGTGGCTATCTTGGATTTCATGTTCTTTGAATAATTATACAATCTAAAGAATTTCTTCATTCCAAGCAACCATGCCTTTGAATTTTTTGACTTCTTCATCTCTCCATCGAATGTAGGTTGCTTGACTTTCTTAAACTCCTCAGGAAAGTACTCACCCCTCCTATACGAATGATGATGGTGATGACTATGATGATGTATCATGGATGAGGAACTAGAATGATGCCCATACATAGCAGTCCTCATGTCAGGTGTATCCGGTGATCTACCACCTCTTATCCAACCTGTATTTGGACCGAGAATTGCTATCATAGGCTCCATTAGTTTTCTCTTCTTGCTCTTGACTGATCCTTAATTGTCTCTGTCTCTGAAAATGTGACAAGTTCTGAAGAATCGCTGCATTGACCTCTACCTTCTTCTCTCGATCCCTTGCAATTATTTTTTGAGCCTCAAGCAACCTGTAATTTTCCGTTTTGCAACTTCTGATCTCTGCCCTCAAACTCCTTAATGTATCTGCTATACCAGGAGAATACTCTCCTCCTTGTTACACAACTGATCTGTAGGGAGAGTCACGAGAAATTTAGTCTACCATTTTGTTCGTCATATTTGATTCTCTTCTTCTTGTAAATAGGCCATGTCAGATAAAACAAATAGATACCAAAATCAAAATCATACCTCATTGATGTTCAGGGGAGGATTATCTCATATGTAATATCAATCCACATTAGCGTGATACATATATAATCATACTAACATAAATATAACAACATCATGCATGACCATACCAAATGTACACCATGATCCCATGCATGAAAACCATAACCATGACAACATTATACTTTACCCAAAGAGAGCATAACTCGCTCTGATACCACCCTATAACCTCCTCCTCCCACATTTACCCATTTTCACTGGCTTTCCTGGGGTAAACAGGAGCTGAGGGCCACTATGATAAGACTCAACCTCCTATATGAACTTAAGGAAATGGAGTCGACAATTTGAGACCTTACTGTCTTCCGTCAGGTGCTATAGGACCTCCAGGAGCAACCAAATTCCTCTAAGTGTCCAAACCTTGAGATAACTCTCTTTATCACTGATCTTGAGCCTCAGCCGCTCCCTTTCCAAGGCATGCAAGTGGATGTAAGCCTCCACTCTCTCCCATAGGCTTGCCTGCTAGTGACTGTGGACTTTTCCAGTCAGTTCTATGTCAGCGACCCCAAAGTTTGAGTCTCTTTTTCTGGGCCAGGACTCATGCCTCTACCAAGAACTTAGTGAAACTTTTAGAAATGATAAATGACATAGAAATAAATCTTATAAACCAAAAAATTGAACCGGGACTTGACCTAACCCCTCCCAACCGGGATTGGCATTCTGTCAAGCACATGATAAGCATTTAACCTACAAGTCATGAATGAAAATATGAACATGGGGTTCTGAAAATTATCTGAGGTTAAATAAGAAGGACCAATTCGTTCTCTCTATAACTGTCATAACACCAATTAGGCATGCATTCATTAACTAGACATTCATATAGAAATGTGATAAGAGCCATATTTAGAACTGTCAATTAACCATGTTTATAACCAACATATAACTAGATAAATATCAATGGTAAAACAACCATTAGATCCACATAATAACAAGTACATTTACTCATAAAAAGAAAGAGGAACTTAGATCTTGTTAACCATATGCAAAATCCAACCAAGTCAGGGACTTCTACATACCACCTGATTATAGATTGGGTTGAACCAAATATTTCTTTCATACAATCACCCTTATGCCATATGCCAAGCATGAATGTGGCAACTCATGGGATAAACCAATCCATAAACAACCAAGAGAATTGAGGGGGTAAACCACCTCCACACTCACCATACTGTGATCTCACTTAAATTGTCCCGAGATCACAAAACCAAACCAAGCTTGGATGCCTCAGAATTTCTTCACCATCTCTTGAGGAATTTTCCTGTCTCCACCCACCTATTGTGGGATTCCCGGAGAAAACCATCTCCACCCCAACCTTTGGGATTTTCCCAAGACCACCTCAACTGAATCCAAAACATTCCGACGGTCAAAAGCTAAACTAAGAAATAACCCCATACGGAAATAGCAAGGTTGAATCCACTGCCAAAACTCGGTAAAATCCATTCCAGTGACAACAAAGAAACCAAAATACACACATGCATATGTCATGCATGCCAAAACCAATTAGGAAATCATACATGCAATCTTTTACGTACAAGTATTTCTTCTGAAACTGCCTGGTCCAAAATTTCCTTGCTTGATCCTTGCTTCCTTTGCCTTCCTTTTCTTTCCTTGTCCTTCCTTTACTTGTGTGCTTTCCTTATCCTCTTGGTGCACTTTTCCTCTATGAGACTAACTGTTGGGTTGTGTTATATTCTTTCCATGACTAGCCCACATAGCTAACTGGGGGGTTAGAGGGGGGGTGGCGGAACCCTCGTTGCTATTGATGCGTGCGAGGGGGGGGGGGGTCACAGGGGTTTGAGGGTGTAGGTAACCCCATCTCTATGGGGTCCAGGGAGGCGCCCCAGAAAATTTTGTTTTTGGACCCTATATTAGGTTGGGGGACCTACCTATGGTTTTGTGCATGATTTTTCTCACATGGTTTTGGACATGATGGTTTTCGGTCCATGGTATTGGTTGCTTCAACATGTATAAATATGTATTGTAACAATAAAAGGAACATAATGAAAAATCAAGCTGGTAGTCCTGGTTTTGGGATCTAGGGGGAAATCTTTGTGTATATGTGTTTTATGTGTTATGTTCTCGCATTGTTTATTTTTTGTGTTTTAGAATTCGTATGCAGGTAATTTTTGTATGGAGTTAAAACCTACACTAACTCCAAAAATGAACTGACAAAAAGCTACCAATTGATTCTATGATATCCTTTTATTCTTTATGCCTCTAATTTCTTCATTTTCCCCTTATTTTCATTCATTTTCCTCCTCACATGCAACATGTGACCTTTCACCTCCCTTTTCTCCTAATTTCATTTATTTTCATAAATAATATGCCAATTAATGCCTTTTGCCTTTTCAAAGCCTTTTCCATTGCCTTTTCCAATTTCCCCTTAGCCATAAACACAACAAGTGATGCCCACTAGGATATTTTGCCCAACATTCAACTTGGAATACATGTCCCATGACCCTGGTCTTATTTTTACTTTATTAACGTTATTACATGAACTTTTAACTCAGCGTTGTTACAGTTAGTGTCTTAAAATATCTGACAAAACCAAATCAAATACCTCAAATATCCTACTTTACACAATGGAATCAATTGGCACACATGACAAATTTTAAAAATTTTCAACCCTTCTTCATTATGTTGACAAATTTAATGTAATGGTATAGGGCTCCTGTACTAGGGATAATGACCCTCATACATCCACTGATATGAGAATACAAGAACAAGACACACTGATCGTCTAACTCATGTAGAGATCCTGACAACTACCTTGATCATATCCTGAACACAATTGCTGGTCCTTCTGCTTCCAATCTACAACTCCTGCCTCTATCAATGCCGCTGCTCCTTTAGGTCATTGAACTCAGCTTATGAATCTGCCCTCTAGTTGATCATTCATATTTCAATCCATCAACAATTAGGGCCTTCTTTCGAGTTGTTCATATTGGTTTTAGGGGGAATGACACTAGTTTAGAGTGTATTTCACACCAACAAAACCCTCAACCACTGGCCCTTCCGACAACGACTTACAAGTAGATCGCAGTCTCACCCGAAGTGGTTATGGGAGGTTACAAAACTAGGTTTCTGCAAAAAGAGGGATATGAACACTGTTGTTTTTGTGTATTTACTTATGTTTTCTACCTTCCTATAACTTCACGTACATAAATAACTTTGCGTTGATGATTAACTTTACATAATTACTCTTATTGCATAAAATAAAAGAAAGCAATATAAGATGCATTCTTTTGTGCAATTTAGTAAAAAACACGCATAACGATAATAACAACAACATAGAATGAACACAAAAATATACACAATATTTTGACAAAGCTTCTTCTTTATTAATACAGATCTTCAATACATATACTTATTCAACCTGCGCACCCAGCTACAGGTGGTCTGTGCACTCAGTTGTAGACTCTTTTGGGCCACTGCGCACTCAGTTGCAGAGCCTTCCCCAAAATACAGACTCAAAAACAAAGAATAAAATTCACTTATGATCTTCTGTTATTGATTGGACATGATCGATTGATTCTATTACAATGTATTACATCTCCTTATATACATTACATCATTGCAAAAATCATGGTCTATATACCACACATTCAACAAAACCATGCCTAATACCCGAAACCCATTAAAAGATAAGGGGTTTTGACCTGCCCTAAAGCCCTTAAAACACAGTGCGATGAATAAAACTTCACCATCTCTGAGCGCTCTGCTCCTCAAAATGCAGAGTCTTTGACCCAAAACTTGGACCAAGTTGGGCTGCATCCAACAGGCCCCCAACAGGCCCCCAACACTCACCTGTGACTTGTCGCAGGTCACTCAGCTTCGGTTCCCTCGATCTTCACTGCAATTTCGTTGTATACTGCATTATACTGCTAGACTATCTCTGCCATTTGTTTCTCTTGTTTCCGTGTATCCTCCATCAATGCCTTTGTGGTTGGGCCAACAACTTTATGTCTCTCTTTTCTTCAATTGTTCGAGCCTGTTGTCCACTTCTAGAGACAGTTTGGGTGCCTCATCCTGCCATGGCTAAGTCCGTGATTTTAATATCTTCTACTTCCTCCAAAGTTCATCTATCTGCTTTTGGAGGTTCTTCCCTTTAGTAACGCTGGAGAGTGTTTTCAAGATAGTAAGGTCTTTATAGCTGCCAGGATCTCGTCGCACTTCTTTTGCTTCACTTGTAGTTCTTTCTCAATTTTCTGTATGTTTGGATCCTCCTACAATGAGGTCCAAATCTGCACCGGGCATTCAATAGCGATGCCTTTCTGTACTTCAGTCAAGATCATTCTATATCAATAATCAATTCTATCCCAGGTCTCTACCGTGATCTCCTGGACCTGCTCTCCGATCTCGTCGATGTCCCCATTAGTGAGGACAAGCGTTTCTACGCCCTTAGGCTTAACCACCTTCTTCTTTTTCCTTTTTCTTGCCGCAGTTGTGTCTCTTATTCTGACAATGAAAGGTGACTCCTCTGGTACTCCTATGTCATTGAGGGGATCCTCATGCTCCTACTCAGTTTCCTCTGTTTCCACCTCTGCATCCTTTCCACTTGTACCTATATCTTATGGGGTACCCATATCTGTTTCAACTGATCCACCTAGTGGAGTCATCCATTCTTCTGTCCACTGCTGTAATACGATGAGAAAATCATCTTCAGTCACTAAATATGGAAATGGGTGCCATGTCTTTGTTGGGTCCTTTGTCGCCTTCAGATAATCTCTGTGGAAGTCTGCTTTGAAATATGCAATGTGACAAGACTTCTTGTACAAACTAGGTGACAACCTTGGATGCTGATTTATCACCATGTGTAGATCCATTGCCATCACCACAAAGAAAATCCTATTTGGTGGTGCATGTGTCATCTCCTTAGTAAAATAGAGGGAGACATACCTCGTTTCCTCACAAACATCCACCTTGACAGATGGAAACTGGGAGTCTTCTGGTTCCTTCCACGTCATCAACGCGATGAGTATCGATAACCAAGCATAGTGGAATGGTTCCCCTTCTTCCTGTGCTTCCTACAGTCTATCGGGAATTCATTGCATAGATAAGAAACCTAGTTAAACTGGACTCCTCCGATGCACTACACAACCAAGGATACTACTGCTGCAGGCACCTCATTGTCCCTACACTTCCTCATTATCTTTCCTGCAAATATGTGCGCAGAAAAACACACTCCTTGGTCATCAATGGAGTTAATGTCATATCCCTCTGACTTCTTCACTAAGTCAAACTTTTCCTTCATCATTTGTGCCATCTCCTTATCCTTATTCTTTCCCACAAATTATTCTATGGGTTCCTTTCCTTGATGAGGCAACACTGTGATTTTTCTGATTAACATCTCATCAATCAGGTTCCTCATCCTTAGACAAATGCATCCGTCATGTACCAGTGCGAGGAGCTCTCACACACAAATTGTACTGGCTGTGATTCGACTGAAGTGTGGCACATTCAACATGTTTAGGAGGCCCGCTCTCTGCAATCCTATGGCCCACTGGAATGAATCCAGTCTCGTGAATCCACTATCTGGGTACCGAACCTACTTCAAATACCTGCTTGGTTCAAATCGAGGGTATTTTCTTCGATTGTTGAAGTCCCAATCTTCCATTTTTAGCTGGGGGATCCTCCCCAACACTTCACCCTCAAACAACACTTCCTCCAACAGTAACGAAGTGAACACATCCAAATTTCCATCCTTGGGATCATTAATTGATTTGGCGTTTAGTTTTCTTGGTGGCATGTACGGTGGGAGAAAAACAAGAATCTCTTCGTCCTTTGTCTGCATGCGTTGAAACTCAATCTCCTCTTCATTATCATTGATTTGCTGAGGCACATTCTGCTGTATAAGATTCTTTCCTTTATGTATCAGCTTCTTCCCCTTATCTTCTTTGTTATTCATGCAGACTTTCATCTATGTTTTCTTCCTCGGGGATGTTATGAGTTTCATTACAGAGATCTCATCTGGTCTCTTTTCCTGCTTCTTTTGTGGCTATGGTTCCATGGGTACTTGATTTCTCAGCAACCTCTGGCATCTTGGGGACATGGGTACCTTCGCTCTTTGTGCCTCCATAATACCTGTTAATCCTTTCTTTACAAATATTCTAACAAGTTCTTCAAAAATCCTCGTAGACATACATTGGCTCTCTTCTATGCAATTTATCAATTTCTCCAGACAACAACATGTCAAATGTGGTGCGAGATGTAGTTTTTATAACAAATTTGAATTCCAGCCTCATGATTGCTTCAAGATTTTCTTATTTAATATAGGTATGGGTCTAAATACAACAAGCAGTGTTTCATAAATGCTCTTTTCTTGTGTCCCTTAATGACAATTTCCTTTTAACGATAACTTTTTCTTTTCGACAGTCATATTTCCAATCAACTTTGATGAATCCTTCCTTGTGGCATAGTCGCCTTTTCTTTGTCGGAGTTCCTTCAGACTTCATCATATTCCTGAATATCGCGCATATATATTCCTTTGGCGAAGTCCCTTTCTGAATAGTAGTTTATAGTCTCATTCCCACTTTCAACTACCATTGGCACTAAGACTTCCTTCCTTTCAATTTTTAGTGCGAAGTTCCAAGGACATAGTCATCCCTGTATATCTTCAATCTATTACCATTCACTCATCCCAGAATCAACTGACCATTCAACTTTGCGAGCTGAACTACACCACCATCAGATATGTGCTTGACAATATATGGTCCTAACCAATATTTCCTTTTTGCCTAACCAATGAATACAACTTTGCCAACTTTGTGCATTTCGCTCCTCCAAATGTGGAGTCTTTGACCCAAAACTTGGACCAAGTTGGGCTGCACTCAATAGATCACAACTCCATTTGTGAACAAATATCAACTAGCCACTACTGCTCCTCAACTCCTTTGGGACTTTTTCCATCTAATTCCTTCCTGTGTTTCTCTAATGAAGAAAAAAATTGGGTTGAAGGTATGCCACCCATAACTGTCAAACATCCTTCTTAAAAAATGAACTTGGGATTTAAATCTAGCTCTCTTTGCTAATCAGACCTTGATCTCAACTCTCTGCCACTCCTAGCAAGTTTGTAGTCCTTAACAAGACCCGCACTTAGAGAACAATAGATAACCATTTAACAATCCTACAATCCGTACTTTGGCTGCCATTCATTTGTCCAATATGGACTCCAATTCTTCACTACAACTCCATCTTCATCTATGCCAATTCTTGAATCAATGCTTGATTGGTATTGGGCATACAAGATTTCCCTCACCTAGCGCTTGTAGATTTGATATTCATATCTATGAACACTCTATTGAAAATGTAACTAGTTTCGACCTTCATATTTGTTGTTTTTCTCATTTCAATATGTATCCTATGTAACAAACAAAAGAAGAAGAAAAAAGTTATTATTATTAAAACATGAGTTTCATGCTTTTTATTGATGGTATTCTAGGTAAAATCATGTTCTTCATGCTTCTAGGGTTTCTTAAGTCTTAGGATTTATTGTCATGGGTCGATGGAGCCAATGTCATGTTTATAAGACCCTTTCAGGAAAAATATAATTGGAAATATAATTATTTTAGAGTCTAGAGAGTCCTGGAAACTCAAAGAGTACGAGTCATCCATGAAAATATCAAGTCAACCTAAAGGAGGCAATTTGACCCCTTGGAAAGGCTATACAAAGGAGTAGTTCGACCTCATTTGTCACTCACCCACTAAGAAGTTCAATCTCAAGGAAAAAGTTTGATCTATAGTTGGGAAGAAAGAAGGCAAGAAGAGAAAAGGTCTAGAAGGCATAAGGAGGCAAACAAATCTTGTTTTTGGGTTCTATCTCTCCCACACTCCGCTCCTCAAAATGCAGAGTCTTTGACCCAAAACTTGGATGAAGTTAGGCTGTGACCAACAGTTCACACATCCATTTGTGAACAACTCTCAACTACCCACTACTTCTCCTCAACTCCTTTGGGAATTTTTCATTCTAATTCCTTCCTGCGTTGCTCTAATGAAGAAAAAATTTGGGCTGAAGGTATGCCGTCCATAAATGTCAAACATCCTTCTTCAACAATGAACTTGGGATTCAATCTGACTCTCTTCGCTAATCAGACCTTGATCTCAACTTCTTTGCCACTCCTAGCAAGCTTGTATTCCTTTACAATATTTTCACTTAGGGAATAATGGCTAACCATCTAACAATCCTCCAATATGTACTTTGGCTTCCATACATTTGTCCTATCTGGACTCCAATTATTCACTACAACTCCATCTTCATATCTTCCAATTCTTCAATCAATGCTTAACTGATATTGGGCCTACAAGAGTGCCCTCACCTAGGGCTTATATATTTGTTATTCATATCTATGAACATACTATTGAAAATGTAACTAGTTTTGGTCTTCATATTTGCTATTTTACTCATTTCAATATCTATCCTTTGTAACAAACAAAAGAAGACAAAAAAAGTTATTATTATTAAAACATGAGTTTCATGCCTTTTATTGATGGTATTCTAGGTAAAATCATGTTCTTCATGCTTCTAGGGTTTGTTAGGTCTTAGGCCCTTTATTTTCATGAGTTGACGGAGCCACTGTTATGTTTATAAGAACCTTTCAAGAAAAATATAATCAGAAATATAATTATTTTTGAGTCTAGAGAGTCGTGGAAACTCCAAGAGTATGAGTCATCCCAGAAAACATTAAGTTGACCTAAAGGAGGAAATTTGACTCCTTGGAAAGGCTATATAAAGGATTAGTTCGACCTCATTTGTCACTCACTCACTAAGAAGTTCAATCTCAAGGAATAAGTTTGGTCTATAGTTGGGAAGAAAGAAGACAAGAAGATAAAAGGTCTAGAAAGCATAAGGAGGCAAATAAATCTTGTTTTTGGGCTGTATCTCTCCCACACATGCAAATTTCTAGGCTGAAATTGAAAATCCAAGTTGTAGTAGGACGAAGTGTAGTATCTTGTTGTTGGAAGGAATAATACTCTATCTTGACCTCGTTGACCTTGGGAGGAGTTGTCTTACTCAAGGAATGTCTCAATAGGAAGATGAACTAGGGTTTCTACAACTGCTATAGGGGCTGAAGTTACAGATCGAAGTAGCAGTATTGAAGTTGGCAGATCGAAGTTGCAGCTTTAAGTTGGTTGGCACTACATCAAGGAAGGAATTGTTGGAAGGGTTGTCTTGGTACTTGGATAAGGATTTGGTCTAGGGTTTGTGTCTTTGTTATCTCATCTAAAGAAAATTCTATAAGAAGAGAAAAGTTTTCCAGGTTTTCCCCTTGAAGGGGTTTTGTCTTGGATGAGAGCCTAATTTTTGTATCTTCTATTGTTACTATTTATATTCTTCATATTTGTTCAATAAAAATATCTAAGTAAAGAACACAAGAAGACTAACTAAGTTCACATGGAAATATTAAGGTTAAAGGAAAATTGACTTAATAAGCTACCACTTAGAATTTTCCAACATGGTATTAGAGGTAAGGTGAATGAGAAGGCAGTTGAGAGGATCATCTTATGGACACAAAGAAGAGTTTGATTGTCAAGGAGAATCATTTGTGGACAAAAAGAAGTAGAAAACGTATTGATCTATGAGGAAGGTTTCTACATTGTGTTATTTTTTATAGCATGAGATGGTGTTGTAGCCTTAAAAAATTATGGAGAGACTAAAACAGAGAGTACTCCAAAACCCAGAAATCATTTATGAAAATTCGACCTAGAAATGGCCCAATTAAATAAATCGACCGCAATTAAAATTTCCTAAGTTTAACTTAAGAAAAATGGCTAACTAATAGCAATTAATTGAGAAAGGTGAGAATTCTTTAGAAACTCACAAATATTGACTTGGGGATGATCTCAACCATCGATTAAGTTTTAATCTTGGATGTTGGAGTCCCAACTAGAGATTATAAGAAGAGGTCAATGGGTAGATAAAAAAAATTCACTTGGCGAGCTAGTTACCTTAGCAATTCTATTTTCTAGAGAGCAACATCTACCAGAAGAGTTTGAGCCAAAGAGGGGACACAAAGAGAGTGAGTCTGGAGGAAGTCTTCAAGTTTCGAAGAGTCAAGTACAGGGGGGTTGAGTTTCCTCAGTGACGCTGTGCAGAAGCTTTAGAGGCAGAGTTCAATTTGGCCAGTTAGAGGGTCGATTATGTTGTTGGAGGTCAGGAGAAATTTTGGAAGGGGAAATCAAGTCATTCTCAAAGGCTGAGTTGGGAAAATGAATTGATCAGTTGCAGTTTCTAGGTAGAGTGTAAAATATCCTGTGCAGGTGTGATGCATAGGCTGACATAGGGGTTACGTGGAGCCCAAGAAGTGCCAATTTTGGAGATGGCTCAGTGTCGGGTGAGACAAAATTTGTCTCACTAATTTTGTGGCCAGTTTCTCTTATAGAGGATTTCCATTTTTGGCATCCAATTGTACTCAAAATTTCTCGTTGTTGCATAATGATAAAACCCTCAGTTGCTGCACTGGTTTTTCCACATTGGGTTTTTTTGGGGACATTTGTCCCAAAATAATTGTCATTCTTTTTATGTGTGTCAATATTCTCTTAGTTTCCAGTTTCTCTTCTGCAACATTTTATTTTGTGAAGAAATTGCAGTGTGATTAATTCAATATTAATCAACAAATTAATAAATTGAATAATCAGCTAGGATAATTAATTCCATTTGCTGCATTTAAGGAATTTTCACATGGTATTAGTGCTAATTTGATCAAACAAGAAGCTGAGAAGCGGAAGGAAGAAATCGTCTAGATTTAGAGGGAGTCTAATAACTAGATTTCTAGATTTGTGCAGATGCTGGACAAATAGTTAAAACCATTGGGTAGAGGGTTCAAATTTTCTAGTGCATGTGGCAGGAAAAATTTGCAGAGCTCAATAGCATTTCCAACATGTAGTATTGAAGTTGAGAAGCAATTTTGGTGAAGTAGCTCAATCTTTTTTCGCTAAGAAGATTTCTTGTCTAGGCACAAAAGGTTTTGCAACAAATTTGTTAGAGCTGAATTAATGGGTGGAAGAGAAAGTTCACACATAAAGGGAATTTCTCTTAGAGGGTTTCTAGCTTTAGAAATCCAAATTTCCAGTTGTAGCAAGCAAATTTTCTCACTCCAAAAGGGAGTGCGAACAACATAGCTCCAGAGAGGGACATTTTAGCTTCAAGTAGATTTTTTGCAAAGATGGCCATAGTTGGGCTCAAAGATCAAGACGGATTGGATGATGCCTCCAAATATGTCATTTGGAAGGCCAAAATGTCCTTTTCCCTTAATGAGCATGGTCTAAAAATTTATGCAGACAACATTGTGGCATAACCTACATATCAACAATAGCCAACAAACTTCAAAAAGGAAATGGCCAAGTTGAAGAAGATGATTCTCGATGGAGTTCGAGATCATATAATCTCACATATAGAAACCAATAACACAACCAAAGAGATGTGGGATGCACTTGTAGGGTTATATCAAAATCCTTACGAGTAGCAGAGGATGTTTCTAAAGGAGAAGCTACAAAATGTCAGGATGCAGAAGGGTGAAGATATAGATCCCTTCCTCACCATAATTCAAGACATCTATGATGAAATTGCAACCGTAGGAAAAGCACCTCAAGTTACAGAGATTTTTCATTTGGTCTTGAAAAATGTCTCAAAGGAAAGGGAAATATTCATCCAAGGAAATTTGGAATGAGATACATTACCTGGGTGGGACCTGATGTGGTCAGATATGCAACAAGAGGAGATGAGGCAATATCTAGTAAAGAGATCCATCAACGAAAACAATAGAAATGGATTGAAGGGTATGAAGGAGGAATACAATGTGTCCTTTTTTATCGAAAGGGAAAGAAATAGGTACTAGTTAGGGACAAGGCTTGCAAGGAGAGAAGATGGCAAGTTTGGTACTACAATACTTAGTGTCCTTAAAGGAAGAATGAAAAGAATGAGAAGCAAGATTAGGTGGTAGCAGCCAAAAATATAGACAAGTTTTCCTCTAGGATGGAGGAATATCTCACCATGTTTGAGCTATACCTCTAGGAGTGAGGGGGGCGATATGGAGCTATAGTCCTAGAGAAATGCAAAGATTTGGCAGGGCCCTTAAGGAATGCATCAGATGGTGTTTGCATCAGATTATGTTTCCAAATGGATCATTACCCTTGCTATAGGGGCCCACAATATTCAATAGTAGGTGGGTTAGTGTCAGTAGTTGCAGTTAGTTCTAGAGTGACAATTGTTGTAGTCAGTTCCAGAGTGACAGTTGCAGACTAGTGGCAATCAGATGTTGAGGAGCACAAAGAAGTGTTGAAAACAGAGTAGGAGGATCAGTGCAAAGTCAACAACAACACAAATTTCTCCGTGGACAGTGCAAATGATAGTAGTAGTTAGATGCTCGAGAGACAGTTGCAACAAAAAGACACATATGATTCAGTATTTTGGATGCTTCTTAGTTGCAGTAGTTGCAATAGCATCAACAAAAGTTGAGAATGAGTTGCAGTGAAAATGTAGAGTTGGTAGAAATATAAGATGTATAATGCAATGTAAGCAACAACACAAATGCAACATGTAACAACCTCAGGTTAAAAGTTCATGTAATAAAATTAATAAAGGAAAAATAAGACCAAGGTCACGGGACACGTATTCCAAGCTGAATGTTGGGAAAAACATCGTAGTGGGCATCAATTGTTGTTTACTATGGCTAAGGGGAAATTAGCAAAGGCTTTGAAAAGGAAAAAATACATTATTGGCATATTATTTATGAAAATAAAGGAAATTAGGATAAAAGGAAGATGAAAGGTCATAGGTTGCATGTGAGGACGAAATTGAAGGAAAATAGAGGGAGCATGAAGAAATTAGAGGCATAAATAATAAAAATACACCAGAGCATTAATTTGGGGCCTTTTTTCAGTTGAGTTTTGGAATTGGATTTAGAGAAGAGAAGAGCACTAGAAGGAGAAAACAAGCAAGAGAGCAAAGGAAGGAAAATGAAATGAAGGAAGCAAAGGAAGGAAAAGAAAGTAGAGGAAAATAAGGGTAAAGAAAGGAAGAGTTGGATCAAGTGGCTTCAACAAGAATACTTGCAGGTAACACATTGCATGTATGATTTCCTAGCTATTTTTGGTATTCATGGTACCAAGGTGTGATGGGATTCATTCTTGGTGTTGTTTTGGATTTCTAATAGGTTTTGGATCTAGGTGAAAATCCCAAGGATTGGGGATGGAGATGGTTTTCTCTAAGAAGCCCTCAATGGGAGGATGGAGACTGGAAAAATCCTCAAGGGATGGTGAGGGATTTTGAGACATCCAAGGTGGGTTTGGTTTTGTAATCTCGAGATGGTTTAGGTGAGATCAAGATAGGGTGAGGGTGGAGGTGGTTTAACCTATGGATTCCCTTATTTGGTTATGCATTGGTTTATCCCATGAGATCCCATTCATGCTTAGAATATGGCACAGGGGTGATTAGTTGAAAGAAAGATTTGGTTCAACCCAATCTATGATCGGGCGGTACGTGGAATTCCCTAACTTGGTTGGATTTTTCATATGTTAATAAAATATAATTTCATATTTTATTTTATGAGTAAATTTAATTGTTATGATGTGGCTTTGATGATCGTTATATTATTGTTATTATTCTGGTTATATGTTGGTTATAACCATGGAGTTATGACAGATTCTAGTTATGGATCTTACCATGTTTTTATTGGTACAAGAATGGTTATTGAATGCGTGACCTATTAGAAGTTATTGCATCTATTGTGAGAGGGCATTGGAACTTGATGATTCTTAGATAAGTTTTAGATCTATGTTTAGATATGCATTGATAACCTGTAGATTTCATGTTTTCCATGTGTTTGACATAATGACTGTCATGGTTAGGCATGGTTAGGTCAAGTTCCTATCTACTTTTTGTGCTAATGGAATTTTCCTAGTGTCATCTATCATTCTGGAAAGTTATATCAAGTTCTGGGCAGAGGCCTGGATCCTAGCCCTGAAAAAGTGGCTAAGATTATGGGGTCGCATGCACAAAACTGGGAATTATAGATTGTAGTCACTGGGAGACAGGGTTATCCATGTGACTGGAGGGTTATAGTCATTGGGTTGCCTTTTTATTCAAGCGACAAGGAGTCTAGGTGACTCAAAATATAAGTTGGCTCAGGGTTTGGGCACTTGGAGTGGTTATTTAGCTCATGTGGGTCCTGTAACTCTTGAGGAAGGTCAATAAAGTTTTGGTTGGTCGATTCCACTTCCTTAACTCTAATTAGGAGGTTAGGTCATGTTGTAGTATCCCTAAACTCATGTTTGAAAGGCCAATGAAAGTGGGTAAATGTGGGAGGTGGCATTACACAACAGTTTGATTAAGTTACAATTAGTGGAAGATGAATTAGAGTAAGCACAATATTTGGTGGACAGTGGAAGGAAGCTATAGTTGTCAGACACCAAAAATGCGGTTGGAGGATGTTATAGAGATAGGGTGTTGTGATAGTTGTGTAACACTATTTGGAGAGAACACCTTCCTCGCTAAGAGGGAGTGTTAGTTTTTGTAGCATGAGATGGTGTTCTAGTTTCAAAACTTTGTGGGGAGGAAAAAAAAAGGAGTTCTCCAAACCCCATAAATTTTTTCTGGAAATTCTACCTGAGAAAAGGCTCAGTTAAATTAATTGACCACAATTAAAAATTTCCTAGGTTTGACTTAGAAAAAATGGTTAATTAATAGAAATTAGTTCAGAAAGGTGAGAATTCTCTATAAACTAACATGAATAGACTTGGATATAATCTCATCCATTGATTATGTTTTCATATTGGCCATTGGAGTTCCAACTAGAGATTATAAGAGGAGGTCAATGGGTAAATGGAAAAACACACTCAGAGAGCGAGTTTCGTTGGCAGTTCAATTTTCTAGAACATTCTGCCGGAAGAGTTTGAGCCAGAGAAGGGAAACAAAGACAGTGAGTCCATAGGAAGTCTTCTAGTTCTGGAGAGTTAGCTACAGGAAGGCTGAGTTTCCTAATTGAGGTTGCGTAGGGAATGCACATAAGTTTCAGAGGAAAAGCTTTATTTGGACAGTTAGAGGGCTAATTTATTTGTTAGAAGTCGGTAGAATTTCCGGAAGGGGCCAATGAGTCATGCTCAGAGGATAAGTTGGGAAGATGACTTGAAAATGCCTAGTTTCCAGGTAGAGAATACAAGAGCCTAAACAGGTGTAATGTAGTGGATGATGCAAGGGTTTCGTGGAGCCCAAGAAGTGCTAGTTTTGGAGCTGGATCAATGTCGAGTGAGACAAAATTTTTCACTAATTTTAGTCGCCAGTTTATCTTTTAGAGGATTGCCAATTTTGGGAATCTAGTTGCACTCATAATTTCTCACTCCTGCATAATGATAAAACCCTCAGCTGTTGTACTGGTTTTCCCACATTGGGCTTTTCTGGGGACATTTAAAAAAAAATAATTGTGCCATTGTTATATGTGTGTGTGTCAACATTTTGTGAGTTTCTAGATTATCTTCTGCAATATTTTATTTTGTGAAGAAATTGCACTGTGATTAATATGATATTATTAAGAAAATTAATAAACTGAATAATTATTTAAGAGAATTAATTCCAGTTGCTGCATTTTAAATAATTTTCACACATTAAAGAAGATCAAGACTACAAGAAAGGTTGTCCCTTGAGAGAAGAAGATTTGTTGAAAGGCTCATTGAAAGGCATCTTTGAAGGAAGCATCAAAAAGATGTTGATATCATTCATCACTCAAGGAAATTATTGAAGTTTCTTCAAAGGTCTTGAGGGCATCAAGAAAAATTGGAGATATCATCAAGGAAGAGGAGAGTCTTGGTTATTGAGTATGTATCATATTATTAATGTATGTATGAATCTAAATGTAATATGGGTTCTTTCTGCAAAGAGAGAAATAAGATCATTGGAGCATCAATTTTCCTAGCATGGAAGAAAATGATTGACTTGACAGTTATAGAACATGAGGTAATGGAATGTGCAACTGGGGAAATTAATAAACCTAGCCAAGACAAGACTCAAGAACTAGAAAAGTAAAAGAAAGGGGAAGTAAGAACACAAAGGATCATAGTTGAATCCATCAAAGATCCTCTTGTTCAATTTGTTTCAAATTTGAAAAATTATAAGACTATGTATGACAAACTAGTGAACTTGTACTCTGTAAGTACATCAGGAAAAAATATTCCTTTACAGAATAAACTATACAAGATGAAGAAATCAAAGGATGAGGAAGTGGCCTCCTTTCTAATGAATATCTCTCAATTAATATATCACTTGCAGGGGCTTGTAGAGACAATTTATAATTTGGAAATGACCATTTATGCATTAAATGCATTGCCACCATAATGGAGCATCTTTGCAAGAAGCATCTACTGTAACAAAGATTCAACTAATTTTGATGAGTTGCGGGATCGATGCATTTTAGAAGAATCTAGAATCAAGGAAATATGAATAAATGTTGAAGTATATATTTGCATTAGAGATACCCCCTCTATTCATGAGGTTTCCCTATGATGGATCATAATGATTTCTTCTTTATTGTCACAAGGTTGCCTGATGCATGGATGAATGCTTTTAAAAGAGACCAGGTAGACTCTCATCCAGGTGACTTGCTGTTTAAGTTAATGGATAGCGATGGTAAATGAAAGGACAATAAAGTAGGGATTCCCAAAATAGGCATTAAAAAAAAAGCTAGGATCTTGGTTGTCCTAGGGTAATTCCCACTTGAGAAAGCCTGGAGTTGATCCTGTCAGTGGATATGGAAATATTTATGGAATGTGGAGAAAGCACTCTTTGTGATGGAACAAATGAAAAATTCTTCAAAGATAGGACTTATGAAGACATTTGGCTACCATTTGCGATACAAGGTACCATGTGAACCAGGATATGTCCTTAACTTCAGACAAGACGGATAGTAGAAAATGAAGATGAAAGAGTCTAAATTCCAGTAAGGGTAATAGATAACTACACAACCATGTTTTATCCAGAATAGCTCAGGTAGCAAAATATACATTTTATTACAGTTCATTTTGTGAAATTCTATATTTCCTGCCTATTTTAATGTTTTTCTTTCTTATCTTCTCATATTAAATATGCTTCTCATGGACACAAATTATAACAACCTTCAACAAGCATATATCTTTTATATTCAACTATCAACTATAATAGGGTTCTTCCTACATTTGTCTTCTTTACGATAACTAATTTTTGCTTATCTCAAACTTTTGTGTGTTTTTCTTGTTTTGGTTTTGTCATGGCCTTCACAAAGCAAATGCATTGTCATCCCTCTCCCTTAGCTAGTCAACCCAATGGTTAGGGAGGACAAGTCTAGTTTTCATGGATTCAAGCAACGATTTTTTACATTTTGATGTGAATTTTTGGCGTTGGGATGCATGTGCATTCTGGAAGATTGTAGCTTGTTATATGGTCATTACTTAGTCATTTGAGAGTCAATTTTAGGATCTGCTCGGATTGTTTGAACTATATCATGGCTAATAGTAAGAGCATACAAAAAATGTAGAAACTTTGTTTTGAATGTTGGAATTGGTCATTGATATTGTATTCATTTTTTTTGGAATTCTTTTTAAAGTAATGATAGTGGTAAATGTATTCAACATGAAGGTTCACTTTCTTTGTGGTAATCTTCACTATCATGCTCCTGGTTTCCTTTTCATTATTTCCTTTGAATCAAATCTGGTTTATCGTAGTTAATAATCAAAATAATGCATCTCTGGAATTGCGTTCAAAGTTACAAGCATTGTGGTGATGAGGGAAATGTCTTTTATAATGGTTTTTTTTTCTTGACAATTCAACTATGATTACTTTATCAATTTCATTGAATATGTTGGCCATAATATAAATTTTAGTAGGTAGAGGCAATGTGGAACGCCTAGAGTGGTCAACTGTGGAAAATTTAATGGAGGTCCTAGAGAATTTTTCCCACAACGATCTACCCAATAGCATACATCACACTTTGGATGGAAATTGTCAAAGGGATTCCACCAAAAATCACTGAGCTGTGATTAAAATTACTAGACAGTTATCAAATTATCTTGCGATGTCCCGACTCTGCACATGTAACTAAATGGTGAATCTTGTCTTGACACCATCATACTTGATGTGTGTTGGAGTAAAAATCCATAGTCTCTGTCTCCTAGAATGTATTTGAATGGTCTATAACTGCCACTCTGATTTTTTCACGATTCCTCTTACCATGGTTTACTGTTGCCCTAAAATTATTTATTATTTCTTCCTTGGATTGCAATAGGAATGGAAATTCAACTTCTATGATCAATGCTCCACAAGCTCCATGAAGATTCCATGCAGTGGCACTGATTCCACACATAGGTCTTAATGCATATCTGTTAAAATTGGAAACCAGGGCAAAACTTCATGTGGGTCATCTTATGCATGTTTGATAATATTTTTATTAGATTCCTCTCGTCGAGAGGTGTAGTATTGATATAAAGATCATCCAATTCTGATAAGTATTCATGGAGATATGAATTTATTTTGATTATGGAATTATTATCAAGCCGACCTACAACTCATGTAGGCTCAGAAGCCCAACAGTCGCATCTATTAAAACACCAACGTTGTGTATAAATATAAGAGGACTTTTCCTCATTTTCTCACACACTTCTCATCACATCTCTCTCTCTCTCTACTGCGCAGAAATGGGTCTCTCTCTCACACATGTGAAGCCGGAAGCTGTTGTACCTGAAGCTGCAACTGCAGAAGTAAATATTGAACTGCGTGGCCTAAAATATCTCCTCATCTGAACTGTGCTGTAGGTTCATTGAACCTCCTCTGAAAGCCACAACTTTTGGTGGTGGAATGAAGTCAATCCGACGAACAGTTTGCAAGATATCGACTGCCCTAGTTTGAAGCCGGAAACTGCTGAAACTGAAGCTGCAACTGCAGAAGTAAAGATTGAACTAGCCTAGAAGATCTCCTCATGTGAACTGCACTGTAGGTTCATCTGAACCTCCTCTGGAAGCCGCAACTTTTGGTGGTGGAATGAAGTCAATTCGACGATCGGTTTGTGAGATATCGTCTGCCCTAGTTTGATAATGAAGTCGCTAATGTTGATGCTGCTGATATAGGGTTTTCTACTGCTGATATGAATCAGATTTATTGTACTATTTCTCTCTGCTGAATTATTGAAGATAAAAGAATATTTGATCAAAGGGTTTCCCCACACATTGTGGGGTTTGTCGCTGGCTAGCCACCACATCTTGTGTCTCTTGTCTTGGCCTGTTTTCTGTCGATCGTTTAATGTTCTATCTGCACTTTACTTTATGTACATGTAATTGCTAATCTGTGGAATATAATAAGAAAAAGAAGTAAACTGTTATAACTTAACATGGTATCAGAGCTGAGGTGAAGACAAATCCCGAGCAAGAGCAAGAGCAATCACCGAAGAGAAGATTGGCAAGGCTATCCTAAAAGAACGATGGGGTCCTCAACACTCTTTCCTGTCGAAGACAGGCTCCGTGAGAAAGCTGACTATCTCGGATGGAAGATGTTTATCGATCTAACCCTGGAGGATCAATGAGTATTGGGTTACGTGAGAGGCAATATTGTTGAACCTCCATCAAATGCACCTCTTGTTTTCTGGAACAAATGGAAGAATGGAGAAATTAAAGCGAAGAAGATCATCCGGGACTCTATCGACAAGCGCTTGGTGGCCTACATCTTTGAACTGGACACCTCCAAGGAAATCTCAGGTAGACTAGTGAGTTTATTTGAAGTTAATGATGCAAATCAAGTTTTATTTCTTAGAAATAAACTGAGGGAAATCAAGAAGGGTAAATATGAGAGTATGAAAGCATACTTATTAAGAATAACCGAGATCAAGAATGATCTCCTATCTATTGGGGAGGCTATTACTGATAGGGAAATGGCACTCACGACTCTTGGAGGATTACCATATGAATGGTATGTGTTCAGGACTACTCTTCTGAACTATAATGTAATTTCCGTTTTCGAGGAATTAATGGCTAGATGCATGCAAGAAGAAACAAGGGAAGAAGAGCAAGAAATGCACATGCCTAAAAGTCCTCCTGCTGCCTTTTCTTCTCATGCTAAGAAAAGAAATAATTCCGGGACTAAATCAAAAGGAAAGGTTGGACCTAAGGGTGGAAGAAAAGGATGTTGTTACATCTGCGATAAAGCAGGCCACTATGCAAGGGAGTGCCCTGATAGGAAGGACTCACACCAGGACGATGATCAAAATCCCTCTGATGGCAATCAAAGGAATGAAAAATTCAATAGCAAAGGTAAG
>APFE031208943.1:7486-24759 GCA_000404065.3 Pinus taeda
TTTTGCCATTAGTCTGGTTTATAACCTCTCAAATGATTGGAAAATGATTTTGATAAAACCATCCTATAGAAACTTTTATCAACTATTAGACTATCTATAATATTAAATATCATCAACCAAAGACATTAATTTAATATATAAAAAATAATAATTATCTATTATCCATAATAGTTTTATCCCATAAATACTTTTTTCATCGGTGATAAGAGAGATTATGTTAGGTAATTTGCAATAATAAAGCTTAAGAGAAACAAGCTATTGATTAATATGTCTATAATACAAACATAATTTCAACTATGATGAATATGGAAAGTTTCATAATTACATAAAAATAGTGATAGAAATAATTGTAGATTTATAAAAATAAACAAGTCTCACAAATCAAAATACGAAATAGAAATCCATCATTTAATAAATTTTAAATACAAAACAAATAGGAGTACTACTACAAGAAAATACTTCTCTTCATTTATAAATAACCAGCGTAGATCTATCTCTCTCAAGCATCAAGAGAGATCAACTCTCTCTCTCTCTCTCTCTCTCTCTCTCTCTCTCTCTCCAAACCTCTTTAAGTGGAGATTTGATCCTCTCAACACTTGATCCACAATTAAAATGGATCTAGGTTGCTCTAGCTATTAGCCTTTGAATAGGATACATTGCAGAAAAATACCATGGACAAAAACCATGGGCAAGAAAAAATTATGCACTAGAGAATTTTATGTTTTTTAATTTCTTATTTGATTTGATTTTGTTTATTTTTGGCTGAGTTAAAATGCCAAATATTATAACATATTCCCTAGGTGGAAAGGGTCTCTTGGAACAAAAATCTAACAACCAAAAATATATTAAGAGAGGCCTAGAATAAAATACCTAGATTATGACATTTCTTTTCAACACTTCAAGGTCTCTCTTGCTTGTTTTAATTTATGAAAGAAAATTGATGAGAAAAAACTAATAAATTAAATAAATATTAAATACAGAACCATGGAATCTAACAAAACCATGTGCAAAAACTAGCAAATTAAATGAATATAAAGTACAAAACCATGGAATATAACAAAACTATTGGCCATAACATTTTTTCAAAAGTTATTTTAACATAAACAAATCTAGGTACTAAAAAAGAATGGTTTGGCAAGTTCTAACCATGGGTGATAACAGTTTTTTAAGTTATTTTAACATAATCATATTTAACAACTAAAAATGAATGGTTTGGTATGTTATAACCACAACTGATATTTTTATATAATATTTAACTAAGTAGAAATTAAAAAAAATCACAATATAATAATTTATTTCACTTATTTATATTGATCAACCACACTCGTTAATTGGAAACATTGAGTGAGATAGCAAATTTTATAAAATGAAAATTAATAAAAAAATAACTAATATCAAGAAAGAATATCTAAACTTAACTATTAAAATTTAACATAAAAATTAATTTACTATACAAAACCATATATATGGTGCATTAAAATAATTAATATAAAACATGACTACATATGATAATCATCTAATCAATGCAAATACAAATATGAGATAGCCATTATACACTTTAACAATAATTATGGTAAATAATATATACTAGCCTAGATCCATCTTAATTTCGGATATACCAACACCCTAAAAGGATCAAATCTCTTTTATAAATCAGTAATGTGTATAGATATTTTATATATACTTTTATAAATTAGTAGTTAAATAATTTAGTTAATTTTTTTTTCTCACAAACTAGCAATTTAATATCTAGTTCAACTATACTTTTAAAATATATTATTTTTATTATTATAAAGATTAGTTTTCTATTATAATGGATTAAAAATAAATTTTTGAAAGTTTTCTCTTTAGATTTTGTCTTCAAACAAGTGTTGTAGTATTTATGGTTCTACAAGTGGCAATAGTTCGAGACAACCCTCTATCTTTGGCTTTATATCCAATGGAGATCAACTCAATCTCCACCATCTTGTTACCCAACCATGAAAACAATAACCCAATAACTATGTGGAAAATGATACAATAGATCCCAAATTTGAGGTCCACTCATGTCACATCCAAGAATATATACAATGTATGTGGGATCATGTACTCATCCGGAAAATGCTAAGGCTAAATCAAACTTGAATTCGTGCCAAGTGTTTCTTCACTATTGTATTTTCCAGCCTAGAGGATCAAACATGGGTATTCAAGAATGGATTATGTGAGAAATGGAAGCTTTGTTGATCACTATAAGTATTAAGGAATGGCTAATGTGAGCAGTTAAAGCCTATGAGCAACTACCTATGAACCATAGTATTCGAGAATGTTAATGATGAATGCTTGGTTTTATGTTTCGTATTTTTCTTGTTTTTTCTCTATCCTCATTTCTTGAATGCGAAACAAATTCTTGGTTGTATGTTTCATATTTGTCTTGTTTTTATCTCTCCTTGTTTCTTGAGTGTGAAATCTACAAACTCCGTTTCTCGTCTCATTGTTGTTTCTCATTTCGTTTCCCCTTTCTAGTTTCTAGTAAGATAGATTTCAAGCCCTTCCTTCTATCTTTGGTTGAATTTCTGCATTACTCTCAACTCCAAAAGCAGGTGATAGAAGGGATGGGTAGAAAGCTTGGTACCCGAGATAGAGTTAAAGAGGAAGAAACATTGAGTTAGACACTGCAAGATTCCTCTCGTGGGGTAAATGGATCACAACATGGCCACAATAAGCCCCCGAGAGAGAACGAAGATGCTACCATGCAGTGGTAACAATCAGAGTATGGTGCAGCGCCGTATATTAAGGTCCACCAATGACATCATATTAGAAAAATTTTAAGCATGAAAATAGATTGAAACAAAAAAAAAGGGAAACCCTCACTAACTCGTCAGGCCCTTGCTCAATAATCGAGTAAAATTTGGGTATGAAAAATCAGGGATCCCTTCTTCAAATTCCATGCTTGCTTTTATAGATCTCTTCATATTGATGGATGGCTTCGACCCTCCTCGAATGGCCATTGGATGAGTGTTGGGCACTTGCATTTGTTAAACTTCCTAGCAACTATTTGAAATTTTTTTAATTTAAAACTTTTATATAGAACTTTGACTTTTGCATTTTGTAATTTGGTGCATATGTTTTCCGCTCATGCCACATTTGTTTAAATAAACTACATATTTATTTTCTTTTGATTACGTTTCTCAACTATCGTCGTGGATTTATCCTAGACAAGTAATGAAAATAAGATATGTTCCAGGGAATTGAACATATGTTTTTTTATTACTTGTATCGATATACTTTGATAGCACGGGCATAGAAACCCGAACCCATCTCTTCATCGCACTATGACAAATAGAGACTTTCCTAGCTATTGATCACAACACATAGCCCATATCATTCAAAGATATACTGGTGTTATTCTTTCACCTTGAGATGGATATATATTTGTTTTATTGCACCAGGGAAAGAACCGCTACATTACAATACATCAACTATACTCAAAGGAAAAAATTGTTTTTCCTGTATAACCACATTGAGAGTAATAAGTATCTTCCCATGTGTCATCATAGCAACATATTCCATTTTTCTAATTTATTTTGTTTCTCATTCTAGTGGCCGCTATTATTGTGCAAGTTTCTCCTATCACTTTTTGCCTCCATGAATGTTGATAAGAAATTGCTATGGCAATGCTAAATGTCAAATTTTAGCAAACTTTCTGAAAACCTTTTTGATCCATTTTCTAACAGGGTCCACAATCTACTTTTATAGTACTACGATGTATCTCTTCCAAAACTTGATTGTCTTTCATAGTTGGACAACTAATTTGATAAATGATCTTTTTAAATTTGTCTTGGACTCGAACGTTATTGGATGTTCTTGAAGATGGGCCAACTGTTCACCCAAAATGTCCAAACATATAAATAACAACACATAGTGTAATAGAAATATTCATCCTCATCCAATTATTAAATGTGGAAATATTCCTCTAAAATCCTGGATTTCCCATACACTGGGGCTATTACTTATATAACCCCTGGTTTTAGTTTCTCTTGCATGTTTGGCGATTCAGTTGGAATATGTCAAAATATAGAGTTCCTTGATGTCTTCACTCTAACTTCTTAGATGCCATCTCAAAGAAAGGATCAAAGGATATTCTAAATATTATCTTTAGAGGTGGCCATTTTGACCCAAAAGGTTGAGTATCCATGCCATTAGTCACACTCTTCTATGCATGTGTACATTACCAAGCAATTTATCATGAATAAACATTGTTGCAAGACAATAATTGTTCAAATAAATTTCTGAGACGTTCTGGATATCTAAAGAGATTTCCTTATAAAGCTCAAGTTCAGCAAAGCATCCAACATATGGATCATGAAACAGTGGATCCTCACACTAATATATTATTCACCATGGGACTGAGACAAAGATATAAAAATTGTAAACTCCTTCATGTAGATGAGAAAGTGGTGTTGGAAACTCTCCATGTTAGAATTGATATTCTCACCATATTCAAATGGTTTCCTTCCTCGGTGTAAACAATTCTTCAATAATATGGCAACTCTCCCACATGTGCCACTTCTCCCAATCCTCATGCTTAATTAGCACACTGCACCTATGCATTTCATTCGACAATGTGTATGTATTAGGACTTTATATCCACTGTAGTGGGCCTTCATCCCTCTTCTATTACAAAGCAGACTTCTCAGGGTAAGGGAAATCACAACTCCCTGCCCTCCCTCATTTCAATGCAACACGAAAATCTTTTCTTTCTCTCTTTCCATTTCACGGTAGTTTTTCAATAATAAATCTCAATTTCAAGCCCTTCCTTCTAGCTTTGGTTGAATATTTTCATTTCTATCAACTCCAAAAGCAGGTGATAGAAATGATGGGTAGAAGGCTTGGTACCCAAGCTAGAGTTAAAGAGGAAGAAACATTGAGTCAGACACTAGAAGATTCCTCTCATGGGGTAAAAGGATCACAACAAGGCCACTGTAAGCCCCTGAGAGAGAAAGAAGATGCTATTGCATGTAGTGGTAACAATCAGAGTATGGTACAACACTGTATATTAAGGTACCATTATCTTCCCCTCAAGACTTTGATTGCTAAGGAGAGAGAAAATATTTTAAAAGTAGAATCTGGAAAATTTGAGGCTATAATTAGCAAAGTGGAAAGCTTGCACAATTTTGTTTAGAGACCTCATGAGAAAGTTATGGATGTTGATACACTCTTTGATCTCACATCCAGACTCCTCGCTATTGTTAACATATCACAAAACAATGATGGTGATACTCTAGTTGATTTTATTAGTAGTGATATTCTAAGAAACTATAGTGAAAAAGCATATGGAAGTAGGTCTTTGGAAGGAAATGAAAATCAAACCCAAATATCATGGAGAAATATTAGGATTTTAATTGCTTCTGTTTTCCAGCATGTGGCAAGAATTTGCACTATGCTTGGACCAATGGATAATGAACCCAAGAACAGGAAAGCTATAGTATAGAGAAAATAGACTAAGCCAATAGAAAGCACTCGACCTGAAGCAGTGAAAGAGTCCCTGAAAGATGAAAAATTAGAAACATACAAGAATATGGCAAGCATATTTAACATTTTGCAAAAATAGAAGCAAGCCAGATTAGAGAATTTGGTTCTAAATAGAATATCATTTTCCCAGACAGTAGAAAACATCTTTCCATTATAATTTCTAGTAAAGGATGGTAGATTTGAAATAAATGTTGATGAAAATGGAAAACATTTTGTTGTCCCCAAAAATGCTCCCAAAGCTACAAAAATGGCATCTAGAGAAGCTTCTTACAACCAATTTGTTTTTCAGTTTGATTTTAAAGACTAGAAGTTGATGATGGAAGTTGTTTAAAGTAGTGAGGATTTGATGCCTCACAGAACCAATCCACTTATGATTCCTTGTTCTAAGAAGGCTGCAGAGACTCCTATTAGAGATATTTCAAGAAACAGGGGCAAAGTGGTACCTGCAACTCTTAAGGTGCAGGAGGATGAATGTGGAAGTGATGATGGTGGTGGAGGTCTTCAAAGACCAACACCAAAGAAGCAAAATAAGTGTCTCCTATGACTTTTGCTGCTTTCTTGGGTGCTTTTTGTTGGAAACTACCTTTGTTTCTATCAGTGCATTGCAATTCATACATGAAGCTAATATTTAATTTAAGCAATATGGTATATAAACAATGCTATCTTATTCTCATAATTAGTTATAATTAAGTTTACTAGCAGTGCAAACTCCTGATCATATAGTACACCTCTTTAGGGATGGTTCCAAGGCCTGGGCAGAAGACTGGCATCACGTAAAAGGAAATTGTTAATGCAAGATGTCAAATTTGATCTGTTAAACCATGATTAGTCTCCTTGTGACATTATGTTGTAATTTTATGTTTGAAAAGTATTTTAAGATACCACACAAGAACAAAGATTCCGATTGTGTAGTTGGTTTAGTTTGAGAATACATAGAGATGAGAGTAGGGTAAGGCCAGGCAAAAATATATGTAAATACAAAGGTTCAAAAAACTAGCTAGTTTCCCTTACCATACCCAAACCCTTTTACTGGCACTACAGGGATAGAGAGATCCACCCAGAGGTGTGTGGAGAATAAGTAGGGATATGCATGCTCTAGATTGACTAATTGCTTGAGCCTATCTCAAGCAGGCACACCTAGTAGATGGCAAGAGATTGGGAATATATATCTATTAAGTATGTGTATATGAAATTCATCATGTCCCATTTTGGTTTTCAAGGTGGGAGGAATGCAATGGAGAAAGGGAGATCATATTTGTCCTCTATATCCCACCTATCAGGACACTAGCATAAGTCCCAATAATAAGAGTTAGGTTCACTCATAAGTATATGATTGTAAAAGGCCATCATGAACTTTATTTAGCTAAGTCATCCTTTAGTTGAGTTTCATCCTTTAGTTGAAGCTTCAAGAAAGATAGTCAACCTCTTTTCAAACCTTTAGTCTTCCTGGAATAGCTACAGAACAACCCTATTTAACTCATGTTGAATGCCTCTTCTTTTTGTGATCTTAAACTTCAAACTTCAGCCCTTCTCCCTACAAGAGCACCCAAGAACAACACTAAAAACAACCTCTCTTTCACACGTTGTACCTACAGTAAAACATAAGACTTCCACGTTGCTTCTAGGGCTTCTTTCCTATTGTCTTATGGATCCTTCTTGTAGTGGCTAGGGCCTCCCCTTGACTGCATCTAGGGCCTCTCTAAGTGTTGCTTTAAACCTTCCTTAACTGCAGCTATATGCTTCTTCTTGATGGTTGATAAGGGCCTCCCTCTTGCTAGAGATTAAGGTCTCCTTTGTTGTGGATAAGAGCCTTCCTTTTGTTGTGTGTCTGTCGTCTCTTGACTGCATCTTTATGCCTCTCTTAACTACATCTTAGGCCTCTCTCTAGACTGTGTCTTAGGCCTCTCCCTTGTTGTGGCTAAGCTTCCTTTTGATTGCGGTTAGGGCTGCCTTTTACTGCAACTAGGGCTTCCTTTTCGACTGTGGCTAGAGCTCCTTCAAGACTGCGTATAGGTCTCCCTTCATGACTACAGTTAGGGCTCCTTTGTGACCAAAACTAGGGCTCACACTATTGCAACCTGCTAGCCTTGCACTGCCCGAGGACTCCTACACTACAGCACTCTCTGCTGCTTCATCTGCATCCGTCTCTTCCCAAATCTGCCAGTCCTACTACTCTCTCTTTGGGGCTCCCATAGCAAGGTATAATCTAAGAGGTTGGGTACCTCAAGTATCCGCTCCTCATCGCTTGTAGTCCTCCTGGCTACAGCTCGATGTCTTCCCACCTCTTCTCTAGATGTACATGAGCACTCCCTGTAGTCCCTAGCATGCCCTGGGACACTATGACATGAGCACTAGTGCATTAACTATGCTAAAAGGTCACTTTCTTGTTAATTTGACCATGAATATCTCTTCTATAAATCAATATTTCTTAGCTTTGTTTACGTTAGTGGTTTGATAAGAAAATTTCGACAGTCTCTTCATTGAATTTCTTAAAGTTTTTACATTTATGTTTTTTGACAAAAAGGGCTAACATTTTACCCCACCTAAGTAAGGATTCTTTAAATAACCTTCTAGCTTGGTTCCTTTTTGTTCCATCTAAGCTTGGAAAAGTGTCATGAATTTACATTGAACAATGTAAGAATCTAGTCTTCTCCAAAAGCAATCAAGCCAACTCTTTCATTTTGCATATTACCTACCAATTCTGGACATATTCTTTGAAAATTCTATGCTGAAGGTATCGGATTTAGGTAAGTGATACAAAATGCACACCTAAAATTCTATTGTTCACCTATTAGACCAATGAAAATTATAGGCAAAATTGGAAGGGTTGGACATGAATCTTCCAACCATACTCTTATTGGCCTCCAATACATATATTCATAACACATACCTACAATACTATTGCTCACCTATTCTGCTAGTGCATATTGTAAGCAAATTGTTAATGTTGGACTTCATTGTCTCAAGTTCACACACCAGCGCTAAAGATGTAATGTATTGTGTGCATCCTTAGATATGTTTGACATTGCAAGATAACTGTTTAAATAAATGCATGTATAAAACTTCTATATTAGCAAAAGAACCATCAATATTTTTTTCTAGCATTTTGGGTTGAATTCACATTAGTATGCTAAAAAGTGTCATTTCAATGTCTGTAAATTAGGATATATAAATGTGATATATATACTCTACATCTTTGGGTTATCTCCTTAAATTTCAAATCTGATTTTTTTTAGGCTACATGTCAATTGTTTGAACTTTGAACTTTGAATAAATTGCTGATGGACTTCGTAAATACTCGAATGAATGGACTTCATAAGGCAGTGGTTCCTTTATTTTTTACTATAATCCTGATGCTAACAAGCTTTATATGACTTTTTTCATCAATTGTTCATAGAATATGCAAAAGATTTCATTGTCAAAATGTGGCAAAAATTACATTTCTCCTTATTTAATTTTTTATTGTTCATGACAAGATAATCATGTTGCAGGAGTGAGGTATCCTACAGTCTGTTTCAATGCGTGGATATTTTTTTTCCTCCCATTTTTTTACAAGGATGTAGATTTGATTTTCATGTTGATGGTTTTTGCATGTATCTTATCTAGCCCCAAATGCTGGTAATGGAGGGATCTTGAGAAGTAGTCATGAAAACAGGCTATCAAAAGTTAATGTTACAATATGACTTCCACCTCATATCAAAAAACGTTTAATGGTAAGTGACATAAATAAGAGTTATTTAATGACAAGGTTGAAAGGGAAACCTCAAATCTTAGATCTAAGTCATTTATTTGTGTTTCTTAGCTCTAAGTTATCTGTTTTTTAGCTTTACCATATCAATTATCTCACTAATCCAATATGCATGGATTGTATTTCTCAATGGATGTTAGTTACTTGACATGGTTGATATAACATTCAATTCTAGGCCACTTTTATTTTAAGTTAGAGATTTTATACATTAAATGGATGTTCATATTTTGATTGGTTTACTTGAAGCTTGATTTTAAAAAAAAAAATCTAAATTCCATGTGGATGTTATTTTTTCAAGGTGATCTCTTTGCACCAATAAGGTCAGATGAGTCCTAGAACATAGGTATACAACAAGAACAACTTTGGCCTTTGTTGTGTATCTATTATTCTTTATATCATTGATGGATGGTTATTGATTATGTAAAACAGAGGATGGGAAGGTCTTGCCAATTATCTTGACAAAACAAAATAAAATGGAGTGGTAGAATTGTGTTTTAAAGGGTGAGCCAGAAATCAGTACTTGAAAGGTAGAACTTGAGAATGGCAAACTATCTGATCTAGATCTAGAGACACAACAGACCGTGGAAAAAAAATGATTGTATTGACGATTCTTCCCAGAAAATAAGCTCTAATTGTGAGACCACTGCCCAAATTTCAGTTATCTGCAATGGAAATAGTGACTCAGCTTTATTTGTATGAATAATAACTTTGGCCATTGTCCTATTCATTTCCTGTGAATGATTTTGATTTTCAAACTCCAACTAGTTAGTTGTTAAATTAAGTAAATCTTTGATGACAAACTTATAGTTTTCAAAGCTCTTTTCTAAATCTATTTTCTTGAGCAAATTTGTCTTTTTTACTTTAGGTATTGTAGATTGCTACTGGGTGACATATGCTAGGATATAATTGCCAGGATAAATAGACAGAAGTGTTGTACAACATAGTCTTTTTTAAATCTAAAGAAACAATATTCCCAAATATAAAGTTTTTAATTAAGAACATTTTTTAGATTTCTTTGCTAAGTTATGATTATATTTCAGCAGAAGATTTTGTGTATGTTGATATTGTGTTGTCTCTTTGGTTTTTTTTAGATAATAAGGAATGTTTACTTGAGCAGTAGGCACACATCTTATTCTACTATCAATAGGAAACTCCATGGTTTTCAGGCATGGCAACAAAAACGCAGATGTTAGTGGGATATCCAAAGTCCATGTTGGATGAATTTAATACTAGTGATCATTTTGATTCCATGTCAGATAAAGAATGTCATGAGTCAAATTCAAATAAACAGAAGCAACTCAAGAATGAAGGTGAAGCTATTGCTTTCTGTCAAGTCAATTTTCTTATATATATAATATATAAAATATAATATATATATTGTTCATGGTTTCCGGAGATCCATGTTACATTTGCACAGAAGTTTAGATATCATTCAGGTATCTAAACACCAAATAACAACAACATTGATATTTTTATTTCACTCAACCTATAACTTATTGCATCTGTCTTCATCAATATTCTTCTTCCATATGTTATCAACTTATGACATTTCCTTTGAAATATTTGGTGCATTTTCTGGTTATAGGTCATTTATATATTATAAATGTCTTCAGATTTTCACTTCTAATTGAGTATTCAACTGAACATATTAGTTCTCTTATACATAATTATTTTTCCCTCCAACCACTTTTCATAACTTCCATAACCATTAGGTAGCGACCTGCAGGTTCAATGTTGCTTTGCTTGTTTAGTAAAATATTGTCGAGACTTTAATTTATTGAAAGTTGTAAAATTTAAAATTTATGAAGTTTCCAAGTCTAATTTTAAAAGTCTAATTCTTTAAAGGGTGCTAGATCAATGGAAGAGCGCCTGCTTTACAAGCAGGATGTCGGCGGTTCGATTCCATCGTGCCCTGACATGATCCATATGGAATGAGCTTTTGACCATCACCAATGAGCTTTGGTGACATTTTTCAACCGTCACCAAAATATGAAATGGTGATGGGCAATGAACACCACCATATATATGAATCAATAGTTACGAACCTCAAAGGTCTGTAGCCATATATCGTTGTTGTTGATATGAAATGGTGACGGTCGATGTCCGTCATTATAGTCATTATTCGTGACTGACTTTGAATGTCACCACAACACCTATACTTATGGCAATACGACTTTTGGTGAGGGTCAATGAACGTCACCATATATATGCACCAATAGTGACGGCCATGAAATATCCATCACAATAAATTGTTGTTGTTCATAGGAAATGGTGACAGTCACTATTCATCATTATAATCAATATTCGTGATGGACCTTTAATGTCACCATAACACCTATACTTTTGATGATGCCACCTTTGGTGACGTTTAGTTTTTTGTGACGGAGGCTATGGTTCGTCACCATTGTTCATATGAAATGATGACGGTTGCTATCTGTCATTATAAATCATTATTGGTGACATACTTTGAATGTCACTACAACACCTATGCTTTTGGCGACGCCGCCTTTGGTGACGTTTAGTTTTTGATGACGGAGGATATGGTCCATCACCATTGCTCATATGAAATGTGACGGTCACTATCCATCATTATAAATCATTATTGGTGATTGACTTTGAATGTCACTACAACACCTATACCTTTGGCGATGCCACTTTTGGTGACGAAGGCTCTTTTGACCATCACCAATGAGCTTATGGTGACATTTTTCGCCCCTCACCAATGTCCTTTTCTCTTGTAGTGGTTGTCATGTTTTTATGTTATCATGTTGGTTTGCTTCTGAGTAGGGTGATCTTTGTAAATACTGCATCGAGCTATGTTATAAATCTCCATTGGCAGTATATTTGTTTTTCAACGATTTTGTTGAGGTATAGGTGTGGTTGAACACCGAGGACAGTATCCCCAAGGGGGAGGGTTCTGTAACTACCCTGGTGAAAATTCCATGTAATAAAAGTTAATAAAGACAAAAATAATAACCACAGTTGATGGGACACTTATTCCAAGCTTAATTTTGGGCAAAGCATCCTAGCGGTGTTCATTTATGTGATTATGGCTAAGGAAATTGGCAAAGGCAAATGGAAGGGGCTTTGGAAAGGTAAAATGGAATTTTTGGCACATCTATTTATGAAAAATAAAGGAAAATAGGAGAAAAGGGAGGTGAAAGGTCACAAGTTGCATGTGAGGATGAAATTGAAGGAAAATAATGGAAAATGAAGAAGATAGAGACCTAATTGATAAAAAGGCTTCTGAGGATCAGTTTGTAACCTTTTGTCAGTTCAGTTTTGGATCTCTCTCATTATTATCTCTCTCTCTCACACCCTTAGACACTTAGAGTTTTCTTGGAGCTTTTTAGCATTGGATTAAGAAAGGCAAAGAAGGAAAGAGGAGGGAAGGAGAAAGCAATGAAATGCAAGATCAGGTAGCTACAACAGTATTCTTTGCAGGTATTGATTTGCTTGTGTATTTTCCTTGCTATACTTGGCATGCATGGTATTGCTTGTGGTTCTTTTGCTGTTATGGAATGGGTTTTTCCAGGTGTAACAATGTTTTCATCCTAACCTTGCCATTTCTAGATAGCCATGGTGTGATAGGGTTCTCAAGTTTTGATTGAGCTGGATTGCCGAATGGATTTGACGCTAAGTGAGGTGGATCTCCAAATGATAGAGCACATGGCCTGGTAGTCCCTAAACTAGGTCGTGGATCATGATAAAGCCACTGGCTTAGTAACCCCTGAGCCAGACTCTAGGTTGTGGTAAATCCAAGATTGTGTTGCCTCGATGGGCCTAGGAATCCTTGCTGATGAATGGCAAGATATACAGTAAAGCCAAGAGGTCGATTGCTCTTCGTTGGGCTTAGTAATCCTAGGTTGGGATATGCCATAAATCCTAGAGAGTGGGTCTCGATTTAGGGCCTAGTGATCCGGTGTGGATTGTATTAAAGCCTAAGATACTAGGAGATAGGAAAATTCCTCACAATGTAGGTGGAGAGATCTAGTGGCATCCATGCTTGTTTGGCATAGTGATTGGGTGGAGATCATGGTAAAACTTGTTAATACATGTTTATTGTGTTGGCTTAGTGACCCAGGATGGATTACAGTAAAACCTTATTTCTATTGATAAGGGTGAGGTGGTTTAGCCTCAGGATGCCCTGGTTGGTTCTTTCGGGTTGAGTCCCACATTCATGCTTGGAATATGGCACAAGGGTGAATAGCTGAAGATTGGCTCAGCCATTCTATGGTTGGGTGGAATCTAGTAGTCCCATCCTGGGTTTGGATTTTGCATAATCAATATGAGGTTATTTCTCCTTGTATTTTTATGAGTATTTTACTGGTTTATATGTGGACCATATGGTTGTGATTTGTTTGGTATTTTTGTTGTTATTATGTTGGCTATGTATATGTTTTCTAACAATGGATATATATGGATCTCATTATGTTTTTACTTGTAAATGAATGAACAATGTACCTATGACCAAATAGATGATAATGCAACAAATTATATAAGGGAACAATGCTTCATAATGATTCTCAGATAAGTATGAGACCCCTATGCTTAAATTTGTTGTTTACACCTATAGATTACATATTTTGGATATGTTTGACGAAATGCTTGTCATGGCTAAAAGGGGTTTGGTTAACGGCTTGTTCAAGTATTTACATTTGCATCATTATTTCCCTATTATCTTTCCATTTTGAAGGTGTCATTCAATTCTAGGCAGTGACCTCGGCTCTAGGCTTGAAAAAGTGCCTCAAATACTGAGGACATTGGCACAGCATTGGTGTAGGTTTTAACCCCATATAGAAATTACCTGCATATGAATTCTAAAACACATAAAATAAACAATGCAAAAGCATAACACATAAAACACATATACACAAAGATTTTCCCCTGCATCCTAAAACTGGGACTACCAGCTTGATTTTTCATTATGTTCTTTCAATGTTATAATACATATTTATACATGCCAAAGCATCCAATACCATGGACCAAAAACCATCGCATCCAAAAACATGTGTGAAAATCATGCACAAAACCATAGGTGGGTCTGCCTAACCTAACATCCCCCACTATGCAATTGGTGCAACGAATGAGGGGCCCCCCCTCTAACCCCCTATTTAACTATGTGAGTTAGTCATGGATGTAGGTTCTAACCCCGTACAGAAATTACCTGCATACGAATTCTAAATCACATGAAAAAAAAAAATGCGAGAGCATAACACATAAAACACATATACACAGAGATTTCCCACTGGATCTCAAAACCGAGACTACCAGCTTGATTTTTCATTATTTTCTTTTCAATGTTACAATACATATGTATACATGGCGAAGCATCCAATACCATGGACCAAAAATCATCGCGTCCAAAACCATGGACCGAAAACCATAGGTGGGTTCACCCAACCTAATATAGGGTCCAAAAAAAAATTTATCGGGGCGCTGCCCCGAACCCCGTAGAGCGAGGCTACCCGCCCCCTCAAACCCCCTAGTTCACTACGTAGGTTAGTCGTGGAAAGAATATAACACAACCCAACAATATCCCACTTGTTGTTTTCTTTCTACAGGGGGGCACAGGAGAGCTTAGTCATTTTTCCAACCCTGAAACGCCCATTGTTTCTCTAAACCAAGAGAACTTCTTAGAGCTCACAGATTTTGTCAATGCATCTGCAGTATTATTCAAAGTGTCCACCTTTACCAGCAACACCTTTTTGTCTTCTATCATATCCCTCACAAAGTGATACTGAACATCAATGTGCTTTGTCTTTGAATGATAAGCAGGGTTCTTTGCCAAGAAATTGCACTTTGGCTGTCACAGTCTATCCTTATAGCTCCCTGTACTAACCCCATACTTGAACACAATCTCTGCAACCAAACTGCTTCCTTGCTTGCATGAGTGGCTGCCATGTATTCTGCCTCTGTGGTTGATAGTGCCACTACAGATTGTTTCTTACTCATCCAACTGACTGCACCTCCAAATAGGTTAAACACATACCCACTTGTAGATCTTCTCTGTTCCATATCTCCAGCCTAGTCTACATCAACAAAGCCACGGATATCCAACACTCTATCCAATCCTGGTCTTCCTTGGTAGCACAAACCATAATCACTAGTGCCACGCAAATACCTGAAAACCTGCTTCATTGTTTTCCAATGCTCCTTTCCTGGTTTTGACATAAACCTGGTCAATACTCCCACTGCATGTGCAATGTCTGGTCTAGTACAGACCATTGCATACATCAAGCTACCGACTGCACTTGCATATGGAACACGGGACATGCCCTCTTCCTCTTCTTATGTCTTGGGACACTGTTCAACAGATAACCTCACACCTACAGGAATAGGAACATTCACCGGTTTACTATCATACATATTAAACCTCTGCAGTATTGTCTTGATATACTTCCTCTGGTTTAACCAAAGCTTCCTCTTTACCCAATCTCTTTTAATTTCCATGCCCAAAATATAGTTTGCAGCACCGAGATCTTTAATGTCGAATTTGGAGGACAATTGGGTCTTCAAATCCTGGATAATTTCTTTGTCATTTCCAACCAACAACATATCATGCACATACAAGACCAGATAAATAACACGGCCACCAATTAATTAAAATACACACAATGATCTGCTTTGCTTCTGGTGAAGCCAAGTCCCCGTATAAATGTATCAAATTTTCGATACCACATCCTTGGTGACTGTTTTAACCCATACAGAGACTTCTTTAACTTGCATACTAGTTCTTTCTTACCCTTCACCGCAAAGCCTTCAGGGTGCTTCATGTAGATTTCCTCTTCCAAATCCCCGTGGAGAAATGTTGTCTTCACATCCATCTCTTCTACCTCAAAATAAAAAGCAGCAGCAATAGATAAAAGTAATCTAATAAAAGTTACCTTGGAAACAGGAGAAAAAATATCACCAAAATCAATTCCAGACACCTGGGAATAACCTTTTGCTACCAACCGAGCTTGGTATTTCTCCACCTTCCCTTCTGCATTTGTCTTCTTCTTGAACACCCATTTGCTACCATGGGTTTCCTTCCAGCCGACAACTCCACCAGATCCCAAGCCTCATTTTTGTGCAAAGATGCCATTTCATCAACCATGGCCTCTTTCCAGAGTTTGCCATCCTCTGAATCAACTACTTCCTTCACAGTTCTGGATCATCATCAGTAACAAACAAAGAAAAATTTGAACAAAAAGCAGATGGACTATACCTTTCTGGCTGCCTTCTTTCTCGAACTGATCTTCTCACAGCCGGAGTTTGTGGCTCTTCATCTTCTAATTCCTCCTCTTATACAGAGTCTGATTCTTCCTCCTTTAGTTCAAACTCTATCTTCACAGGTTCCTTTGGTTGGACTTCATGTTTAATAACATCTTTCACCTCTCTGAACACCACATCGCAGTTGTACACAACCTTCCGTGTGACTGGGTTCCAAAGTTTATAACCCTTTAAACCATCCTTATACCCAATAAAGATGCACTTTTCAGATTTACTATCCATCTTGGTTCGGTTCTCCTTTGGAACATGTACATATGCATCACATCCAAATACCCTCAGATGTGAAAGAGAGGGTTTCTTACCAGTCCATACTTCTTGTGGAGTCTTATCCTCCAACGCTGATGAATGTGACCTGTTGACCAAGTAACATGCAGTATCCATCGCCTCTGCCCAGAATTCCTGTCCTAACCCGGCACCACTGAGCATGCTTCTTGCCCTTTCCATCAACGTCTTGTTCATTCTTTCTGCGACTCCATTTTGCTGAGGTGTATTTGGAGTAGTCTTCTGCCGTGCTATACCACACTTCTTACAGAATCCTTCAAATTCCTTGCTGCAGAATTCTCCACCATTATCTGTCCTCAGTACCTTTATCTTCTTCTCTGTCTGATTTTCCACCAGAGCCTTAAATTCTTTAAACCTGTCAAAGACTTCAGATTTCTGCTTAAGGAAATATATCCATGTATTCCTTGAGAAGTCATCTATAAATGATACATAGTACACATAATTACCTAGTGATGGA